>JAFIRS010007311.1:0-26381 GCA_018342105.1 Gonioctena quinquepunctata | reverse complement strand
TGAAAATATAAAATTTCCACCGAAGTTGTGTTCTGAAGAATCCGTGAGAATTTCGAGTAATATTACATTTGGAAAAAAATCGGTATATCCATTCCCCCCTGGCGCGCAGTGTATGTCACTCAGGTTATCCAGAATGGATTCAGACCTTTTGGATACCTAACGATTGGGGAAATTTCGAGTTCTACCCAATAAACCCCGATTTGGGGTGTTTCCATAAGGAGGAGATGAATTCTGATTTTCCAGAACTGAAATTTTTTTCAATGAAAATATGGATAATCACTGGAGTTGATGTTCTGATCAGAATGCAGGGGAATTTTGGGAGCCCATTTTCCCCCCCGGGATATTATTTTTCGGAAAAATCGGTATATCCATCCCCCCTGGCGCGCAGTGTATGTCATCAGATTAACCCTCAGAACATTTAATTACCCCTTTATATCTAGCGATCGTGAGAATTTCAGAATTCTACCCAATTATTAGGGAAGATACGGGGTTTCCAGAGAAAAAGACAAATTTGATTTTTCAGAACTGAAAAATTTTACGAAAAATGGAATATTACTAAAGTTATGTTCTGATCACGAATCCGAGAATTTTGGATTGCCGACGTCCAGCAAAAATATGGATCGTTACTAAAGTTGATGTCCTGATCACTAATAGGGAGAATTTTGAGCCTATATTCCCCTAATAAAATTTTTTTCCAAAATCGGTATATCCATCGCCCCGGCGTATATGCACTTAGGTTAACCCCAGGGGAAATTTCAGACTCAACTTCGATTATCAAAAAAATCATTGAAGTTTCAGAATTCCTATAATTAGGGAAGATAGGGGAATGTTTCCATGATCATTTTGGATATCTAACTTTCGTGAAAATTTCGAGTTCTATCAATAATTAGGAAGATCCGGGTTGTATCCATAAGAAGTAGACAAATTGGGATTTTCCAGAACTGAAAATTTTCAGTGAAAATATGGAACGTTATTAAAGTTGATATCCTGATCATGAATCGGTAAGAATTGTAATCTTGCTCCCTTGTTTTTGTTTTCGAAAAATCAGGATATCCATCGCCCCTGGCGCGAAGTGTATGTCACTCAGGTCAATCACCAATGATATTTAGACTCATCTTCAGTAAGTTCTAACAATCGTGAAAATTTCAGAATTCTACTGCAATATTTACGGAAGATACGAGGGTGTTTCCATGAAAAGTGAGACAAATTCGGATTTTTCACAACTGAAAGTGTTTCTGCGGAAAAATGGATTTTCACCAAAGTTGATGTTCTGATTACGAATCCGTGAGAATTTTGAGCCTATCTTGCCGCCTAATATTATTTTTCGGTAAAATCGGTATATCTATCGCATCTGGCGCGAAGTGTATGTCACTCAGGTCAACCCCAGAAGATATTTTGACTCATCCTTGGTGTATCTTACGATCGTGAGAATTTCAGAATGCTTCAAAAATAATTACGGAATATACAGGGGTGTTTTCATGAGAAGTGAGACAAATTCGGATTTTTCAGAACATAATTTTTTTTAGCGAAAATGTGGATCATTACCAAAGTTGATGTTCAGATCACGAATCCGTGATAATTTTGAGCCTATCTCGCCGCTTAATATTATTTTTCGGTAAAATCGGTACATTCATCGCCCCTGGGGATATTTGGACTCATCCTCTGTATATCTAATGATCGTGAGAATTTCAGAATTCTACTGCAATAATTACGGAAGATAAGGGGCTGTTTCCATGAGAAATGGGACAAATTCGGATTTTTCAGAATTGAAAATTTTTCTGCGAAAATATGGATTATCACTAGATATGTTGTTCTGATCACGAATCCGTGAGAATTTTGAGCCTATCTTGCCCCCTAATATTATTTTCAGGAAAAGTTGGTATATCTATCGATTCTGGTGCGCAGTGTATGTCGCTCAGGTCATTCCCAGAGGAGATTTAGACCCATTTTGAGTATATCTAACGATCGTGGGAATGTCAGAGTTCTACTCCACTGATTACGGAAGATACGGGGGTGTTTCCATAAGAAGTGAGACAAATTCGGATTTTTCAGAACGGAAAATTTTCCAGCAAAAATATGGATCGTCATTGAAGTTGATGTCCTGATCACGAACCCGTAAGAATTTAGAGCCTATCTTGCCACCTTGATCATTTTTCGCAAAAATTGGTATATCCATCGCCACTGGCACGCAGTGTATGTCATTCAGGTTCACCCGGAAGGATATCAAGATTCATCCTTGATATATCTAACGATCGTGAAAATTTCAGAATTCTACTCCAATGAATACAGAAGATACGGGGGTGTTTCCATGAGAAGTGAGTAGGTAAACTACAAGGCTACGAGCGCAGCCCCCATTTTGCTACCCTTATAATAATAATAATAATAATATGTTTATTGTTTAAGAATAGAATTCTTGTTACAAACACAATGTCATAAATAATATTACTAATATAAACATGAAATATAAAATGTGACAATAATTGAATTAAAATATAAAATATATATTTATATATATATATATATATATATATATATATATATATATATATATATACATATACAAAGGTTACAGGACAAGAACTAGACTAACGATTAGAATTACGTTTTTCACACAGTACAATCGCAAATACTACACATTATAAATTACAGGGCATCGTCAAAATATTCTTGAAGGTCATAATAGGCTTCATCACTCAATAGTTTTTCACATTTATTTCTGAATTTGATAAAATAAGTCTCTTTGATTTCATTGGGAAGTTTATTGTACATCCTGATTCCATTATATATCAACGAGCTTTGAACAAAACATGTTTTTGGAATTGGTAGATTCAGTTCATTCGACCGCCTTGTGTTGTATGTGGCTGTGGATTCATGGTTCTCCCTATTTTTATGTATAATCGATACGGTTTCCAATATGAATATTGAAATAACCGTAAGGATTCTATGTTCTCTAAAAAGGGGTTTACATGAATCTCGCCATTTCGCTTTACATAAGTACCTAATAGCCCTTTTCTGCAAGAAAAACCGACTGCATAAGTTGTTTACTGCAAACACCCCAAAAGGGTATACCATGCCTTAGATGAGAGTCTATTAAGGCATAGTACACCACCTTCGCTGCAGCAAACTCCAGTTCCTCAGAGACGTTTCTCATTGCGTAACAGCCTGATGCCAATTTTTTGTTGATGTGTGCAATATGCTGAGAGAATTTTAAATTTTCGTCTAAATAGACTCCCAAGAATTTCAAAGTGGAATTATTTTTTATTATGTTATTGTCGAGGGGGATATCAGGTATATTACACTTGAATGCTAATATATTTGTTTTGCTGGTATTCAATGATAAAAGATTTGAGTCACATCAGTTCTTCAATTTTTTCATGTCTTGGCACATTCTGTTATGCAATCTGTTTTTGTACTTGTCATGCCACAATAATGTGGTGTCGTCAGCAAATAAGGTAAAGCTTCCTGTAATCGATATGTTGGTCAAGTCATTAATATATAATAGAAACAGAATAGGACCTAATACAGAGCCTTGAGGTACTCCACAATTTATCCCTCCAACATCCGAGTTAGAAGACATTCTTACGAATTGTTGTGAGTTTCCGAAGCAAAATACTGTGATTGACACAGTCGAAAGCTTTGGATAAGTCACAAAGCACTGCTGCAGTGGCTTCCCCACTGTTGATTCCATTTTACACCATTTGCAATACTGTTGATATAGCGTTGCTTGTACTCTTAAAATTTTGAAAGCCATACTGATGTGCACTGAATAACCTGTTTCTGTTCAAAAATTCCATCATTTTTTTTTACCAGTTTCTCAATTATTTTTGCTAAGGTTGGAATGAGCGATATAGGCCTAAAGTTTGCGATATATAAAGTTTGCGATACAGGCCTAAAGTTTGCCGGGGGCGAATGCGGTGAGGGGGTGGTTTTTGGCGAAAGCGGCGGTGAGGTTGATGGTGGTGGTCATAGGCGGTTTGTTGTAGGAGGAGTTTAGGAAAAACTAGTGGTTTAAGGTTCATGAGGAGGTGGTGTGAGTGTATGTGGGCAGTGAAAAAATCTGTGCGAGTGGTCTGTGATTGGTTGAAATGGTGGCAGCCATGTTTTGGCTGGAAGTGTGAGATTGAGAGTGGGGGCAGGGAGAGCTGTGATAGGTCGTGTAAGTGGTGATTGCCGTCAACCGTTATCCAATAGCCGAGCAGCAGCCATATTGAAATGGGAGTGGGTGGAGCAGTCACAGTCCGTTGGGCACAATATTCAACCGTCATCCAATAGCTGCATTTGTCAACGGCATTGGTCGATCGTCAGCCAATCGAGGAAGTGAATGTCGGCCATTTTGGAAAGTGGAAGGAGTCACCACCAGTGTTTGTGAGCGATGATGCGGCCATGACTCAACCAACAATTTGATGCCAATCCAAACAGCAACCGTTTCAACGTCAGCACTTTCGTTATCAGTTGTTTATCTGAGCGACCGGATATCGGCATCCTTTGTTCACATTAACAAGATGAGAGAGTATGCAGCTGCATGGTTTAACTGTGGGATCACTTGAATATAAAACGCAAATCCTACCAAGGTCAAATATGACTTGAATAATATTTTAAAACTCTGCCAAATATACAGGGAGGATCGAAAGAGTGTTTGGCAGAGGAAAACTAAAAAGTATATATTGGAGTTTTTTGTGAAAATGACGTCAGTTGAGGTTATGTCGACGTAGTCGATGAAAGAACAGTATACACGAAAATTGGAACAGTTTCATCGAAAAGTCAGAGCTCTGAACGAGGAGTTACAGTTTTATGAAGAAAAACGAAACGTCACAAGAAAATTGAAAAAGTTGAATCTTCGCACGACAGTCATCAACATCGAAATATGATTCAAATGGTACTAGTGACTTTGATTCTGAACACCATCTTCTACGTAGACAAACCGTATGATGATGATGTTCGAGGAGTAGCGGTTTCTTTCAAAGATGGGAATAATCAGTCTTGGATTCCATTCAACCGAACAGCAGGACATCGAAGGTGATTCTTCACTACAGACCTGCCACCCCACCTCGAAGATGATGATGACAACGACACCATCATCGAGAAATATCAGCTCAAGTTTGGAATGAATGATTCTACAAGTGCAGTGATGCCATGGAGAAGTGTTCCAAAGGCAGCAGCAGCAGTAGTAGCGATGACGTCACCACCGCCGAATATGAAATATAAAAGATATTTGTGCTCTCATGTATTGTTATAAACATAATGTTTTTCGCTTTGGCAAAATTCCTATTCAAAACTGTAAAAAGAAGCTTGGAATCTTCATGCAATATTAAAATAAATGAATAGAGAGAGACTCTAACCTGACTTTTATCGCCATACACGAACATACGGTATTCGTGACGTAAGCCACGTATAGCGTGTGTGGGTGTGAGAGAGAGAGATATAACTCTGATGGTTTCCCCTCTTTGTTTCCCTTTTCAAACTTGGCTTTTTTCAACTTTTTTTTCTCAATTTTTTTCTCAACTTTATTTTTATTTTTTTCAACTTGTTTTCCTTCATTTTTTTTTCTCAAGTTTTTTCAACTTTTTTTCTCATTTTTTTTTCTCAACTTTTTTTCTCAACTTTATTTTTTCAACTTCTTTTTATTTTTTCAATTGGGAATCCATCCCCACCTGAAAGAGAATCAGAAATGAAGGAGAGATGGACAGAAACACTGAAATACACACATACATATTTATTTCCCATGAAAAAACATTCTAAAATAAACTTAATTCGTGAAGATATTGGGTATTCCTCTGGGCACACATGAACTTCCCGCTGTTGTGGTAGGGGCAGTGGACCAGGGTGGTCTCGAATTTTCCTGTTGACCATTGACTTGAATCATAATGGGTCACATCGTAGATTTCAACTTGGTGTGACAAACCCATTTCCAACAATTTTTCTTTGGTGAAATCGTATTTTTGGTTTCCTCTTACATCAATCCGATCAGCCTGGTAGAATATGTGTCTCAGTGGGATGTCGTCCCTTCCTTCGTATGCTATGTAGCCGGTGTCGTATGGAATATCATGCATCGATTTTTTCAAATATCGTACGGTGCGACGGTTTTGGGCATCCAGGTTCTTATATCGCACAGTTGTCTTGGATAAGAAGTTGTGTCGCTGACTGCCGACGATTATGGACACCTCCTTTGGATAGAAGGTGCCATTGAGTTGGAAGGCTTGAATATATACGAATGCGATACGCATGATGGCTGGATGATGAATGAATGAACGCCGCCGCGCCGTAGCGATCTATGTCAGGCTTCTCATCGTTTGGAGAGGGGATGATATTCTATCATGCAATCGTGAATGATGATGCAATAGACACGAGTCTGATCGGGGAATCCCGCACTCGATTCGATATCCAATCGTACCGTACCGGATTTCATAGTTTCTTCCTGTTTTGAACAATCGATGACGAAAAAGGTGCGATATTTGAAACCGAGGTAATCCAAAAGTGAGGGCTTTTTTATCGAATTCGTATAGCTGCCGAGAAATTCCGTATAGTTGAAATGCGCTTCGGTTTAGTGATTATTGGCGAAATTCAAGTGTAAACGTTCGTTGGGCCAATATTGACCGTTTAAAAACAAACGCATATTTTGAATGATGATATGTTGAAAGGTGGTAGGATCGACGAAAACGTTATCTCGTACATTAGTGGAAATACACGATGACATAGCGTGGCCTTTCAACACTGGTACTCGTCTCAACCGACCATATTCCACGTTGAGCATTTTGCGCAGTCGAAGGCAATTCGTTCAATTCCCATTTTCGGAACGGTTTTACTATCGGTCTGTCTGACTGTATGGACTTCATTGATTTTTCGTTTATTTCTGCATTGGGAAAAATGAGTTTGACTTTCAATTCAAGGCTATCGATCACAATTCGAGCCGTAGTCGTTCCCACCGCCTTATTCTGTCTCACGTATAATGACGCAATAATTATCATTTCAGGCTCTGACAAATCGTAGAGTTTGTCGTCCACACCTAATCATCGAATAATCGTTGGAAACATCGAGAATATGACGGAGCGGTACGAGAAGGCTGGAAGAATTGTCATCTTCATTTAAAAAAAGGCAAATCAGGATCATTCCAACCACTTATGGTCAAATGCTGAGAATCCGTAGGTTCGTAACATAATAGGGCTCGAATGGCACTCACAATTCCTGGATCTCGAACCGATTCAATTTTCCGGGCACTCTCGCTGTAAGTGCAATAATCGAAAAGTAAAGCACACACATTAGGGGCCAATGTAACTTCACCTCATCCATTATTTAATTCAAGCCTACCTTTAATCAGTAGCAGCAATGAACTCATGGCAGAAAACGAGTCCACCTGATTGATGCGAAATTCCACGATATCGTTGCAATTGAATGCCTTCACGAATGTAGTATAAGTTCTGTATTCGGCTTTACGAATGGACTCGTCAAATTTCGGAGACCGATACAAATCTAAAATGAGTGCTGAGATGGATGCATCATTGTTGCCTCTTCTTCTTTTGAAGTTCATTCTGATGAATCAATTTCAAACCGATGGAACGGAGAAAGGATTTATTCGGAAGAGGTTATCTGCTGCTGCTGCTGCTGCCGCACCACCCGCTTGCTTGGAGGTTTCTGCAATACTGACCCCTTTTATAACTACCGCAGCCTCTGCCGCCACCACTGTCTATAACTAAGCCCATTTATTTCTCGCGACTCTGAGTTCCAAAACCAAAGTACTTTTTTCCCCTTGAAAATCCACAGGCCTACCGTCTTGATCCGACTACCAACACTGTAATGTGGATTTCACGTTGCGGTATTACAGGTAGATTGAGTAAAATCGAAGGTTATTCGCCTATCGCGTAACCGGGATCGGAAGCTATGGGAAATTCATAGATCGTGTGCGCAGGCGTGTCACCATCGAAGGCTCCCGAAGTAATACTGCATTCTAATCGTAATGTTGACACCTTTATAATGTTTACAGATAGATTGAAATAATGCATTTCGTTCGGTTGAAGCACCCTCGGAGAAAATCCCCATGTAACCTATGCTATCCGTCTCCACGAATGAAATGGCAGAGTATTTACTGAAGATCTCGCACTTTGACGTATCATTGTTGGGTTTGAGAGAGAAGGCGGCATCGCGGTCTTCCACAGGTAGCGCCATCTCTTTCTGTATGAACGCCTCGATATCGGCAATTCAATAGCACCCCTACGGAAATTCAATGGTACGTAACACGTTAGATCTATCGTGATGGCGGAATTTTCGACCCTCCTCAATATTCGGTATGGTATTGTACGAGTGAAAAGATCGAAGCGAGAACTCATATTATTTTTTCGTATTCAATTCGATAGGGGTGCGCGGGCAAAAGAGATCACGTGATTGTGACTGTTCACTCTCAGCAACAGCCACATGATGACGAATGACACCACCGCCGCTGTGACAGCATTTGAATACACGTTCAATCATACATTATTTATTCAGACATTAGAAATTTCAAACAGAGATGACCGCAATTTATTTCATAAGTAGTCTGATTTCGACGGTTGTGGGAGACGGTTTCAGGGACTTGGCGATTTTTTTGGTAACATGTCGTTTGAATGAGGCCTTGCTGCACAGGCCCATATCAAGTTTTTTCTTGGCTTTCATGGGTCCGGTGACGAGAAGAGCGTTCGTACGTTATCTCAAACCCGAATCTTTCGCTTTGACTCATTCCCAAGCTCTGTCTTCGAGCACTTTATCCGCCTTGTGTCCATCTTCGAGCGATTTGCCTGCGAATAAGCAATGTTTGCAAGCAACGTCCAATGGATTGATGCTGGGATCGCCTCGTGTCAACCGTTCTTGCAGCCTTGTTCCAGCTGTAATAATAATAATAATTGAATGCATTCGAGAGCACCGAAATAAAAATTGCATTCGATGGCACCGAAATACTATAGGTATATGAAACTTACGTCCACAATACTGATAGTCGCCTAGGAGATGAGCTTCGAACGGGAGCTTGTTTATCAAAATATTGAGCACACCTCCACGCTCGTACACCAACATGAAGACTGACGTCACAGCGATGACATCACTAGTTATATAGATTCCAGCAGAGGTTCAATGAGGTAGCGGGTCCATACTCATATTTGATATTGAGGACGGTTGGGGGGGCCTGAGGGGATTGGAGGGGGTTGGAGGGGGTTGAAGTGGGTTGAAGGGGGTTGGAGGGGTTTCCTATAAACATGATTGATGTGGCAGCGAGTGTCAGTTACATTCGAGACTCCGAAGCGTGAACATGTCCACGCTGATACCTGATCCTGACTGTTATGGTATCCATCTGAACGGCAGAGAAGCCATGGTGATTGATGGTGGGACATTGAGACGCGGCAGAGGAACTTTTGAAATAACTAATGGGCTAGAAAAACTTCTAACCAAAAAGCAGCCCTTAAATTTCACCAATCAAGACTTCTCAAACTATAAGACGATTTTAATGTTCACCAATGTACTTGAACTACCCAACGGAAATATAAATGCCAATAAGTCATGGAAATACACGAACATAATTTTCAAATTGTATCCACCCAAGAGGAAATGGAGTCCAAAGAAGGGTAGAGGAGGAGGGAACTACCGATGTTGTCTCGTACTCCACCTCTACCGCACACCTCTGAAGGTGATATCGACACCACTGGGTCTGAATTAAAGTCTCAACTGCAACGCGACGTTGCCTCATCGGCTGAATCCTCGCTTAAATCCATGAACGATGTCATTCTGCAAACGGAGAGAACACTTCGTAAACACTATGAAAAAATTTCGACTCGCGTATCTGTACAAGACATGGCAACATCGGACACCATCAAGAAAATGGCTGCCGATATGAAACTTGATTCGGATCGAGTGCATTTTTTGGAGGGTAAAATGACGGAATTGTCCAAGCATCTGTTTGAAATCAGAGAAAGAATAAATACAATGTATTCGTACGATATCGATTATTCTCGTTGGAGATGTCGAAAGCTCAAGTTGTTGCAGAACTCCATAAACCGGCTAGAAATAATTATCTTCGACGACCTACGGTAATCAAAGGCTTGGACGATCTATGACAAATGGACTTAGCCGAAATGAGAATGCTTTCCTCAGAAAATGAGGATTTAAAAATGATTATGGTCGTCATTGATATTGGATCGTACGAAACGGTGTCCGAAAAATCTACAAACCGATCAAGGTACGGCATTTTTCAATGCCAAATTTCAAAGTTTATTGGAAGAACGCGAAATCAATTACTACAATACGTCTACGGTTATGAAAGCCGCCATAGGTGAGCGTGTAATCAGAACGTTTGAATCCCAGTTGTACAAATACTTCAGCTTGAACGTTACATTCAAATGGATAGACATACTGCCGGAAATCACGAAAAACTTCAATGACACCAACATACAAAAAGTCAATTCAAACCGAATGAGGTGAAGAAACAAAACGAAAAGCATATTCTTCATCAAATTTATCGAGCGAATCGTTGGTGAAAGTGCGTTGAACCGCGAAAATTCAAAGTAGGGGACATTGTTCGCATTTCCAAGACAAAGCTTATTTTTCAAAAAGGTTATATAATTAGACGACGAAATTATTCAAAATCGTTCGTGTTCGAATAGGTTATCCAAATACGTATATGCTTGAAGATATATACGGTACACCCATTAGGGGGGCCTTTTACGAACAAGAATTACAATGAACCGCGAATCCCGACATTTATCGCGTGGAAGAAGTTTCGAAAAGACGAGGAAAGAAAATATACGTTAAATGGTTCGGTTTCGATAACACCCACAACAGTTGTATAGAAGATGATGCGATAGTTTAGCATCGGTGACAGTGGCGGTGACAAGCTGTGACATGTCTGGCGTGGGTGGTAGTGGTGGAGGAAACGATATTTATACATTTGACGGCAACGAGACGGCGACAGTCAGCAGTCGTCATCGTCATCACCATGAGTCAAGACAGTGGTTATTGTTCGAGCGATATGTCAACCATAACGTACGCTAGCCCCATTTCACCGCTATCACCTGAAAATTCTAATCAGCAGCTAGATGACATGTTGGAGAGTTTTGAAATGGCCGCGAAATTGGAGGACCACTTCCTATTGAAAACCTCTTTTTCCATGACTGGCTATGTGCTGAGAATTGGATTGTCACCTGCGAGAACTTTCGGCGTAGACATATTTCTAAGTTCGTTGTACCAGTCCACCAAAATCTCGTTCAGCACCGAAGAATAGAGCCTATTCACCGAACGATTGGCTTCTTCTTTTGGAGCTTCCTTCCTCAATTTCCTTCCGATCAAAACGATGATGTGGACTACTTGTGTGGAGACTATTGCAAAGTTACGTAAATGATTTGGGAAAATTGCAAATATGTTCGAATTGAAAAACACGGAGTGAACTCTATTCTCGACCAGGACGAAGTTGAACAGCTGATACGAGTCCACCAAAGCTTGGTGTCCGATCGAGTGGCCATGTTGGACACTATAAACTTTTATGCTCATTATCATAATATAATTGAGGGAATAAATACTTTTTCTTCAATCAACTGCAAGTATGTTTCGGAAGATTGGAACTTTTCCAAAAACTATGTGAACTTCCATCAGACGAAATGATGGCTAATGCATTGAAAGAATAACTTTTTTATTATAGAATCAAATTTGTGAATTATTTATGTCTTGAATAAATGTATGTATATTTCAGTGTTTCTATCTCTTTCAGGTGAGGTTGAGTTCCCATTGAAATAAATATAAAAAATTCAATAAAGTTGAAAAAAAAAGTTAAGTTTGGAAAATTAATCAAAGTGGCTGTGACGTCACACACCTCATACAACATGGCTGAGGTGTGTGACATCACGGCTTGGTCTGTCACATTTTCATAGATGGCAGCACTGTCACATATAATTCAAAAACTGTCATAGGTGTCAGAACTGTCAAATGTCATCCTAGATAGCAGCACTGGCACAAAACGTTACATGTCAGACTGTGACGTTACACATCAGCTTCAATAGTCTGTGACATTTGAGTGTTTGAATAGAGTTGCTTCGTCATTCGAAGTTTGACTCTTGTTCGACATGGATGTGTATGAAGACAGATTAGCGACATTTCAAAATTGGCATCACCCATATCCCAAAGAAAGATTGACCATAACTGAGTTCATTTATACCCAGAGAGAAGACATTGTTGTGTGTCCGAAATGTCGAGTTAAAGGATTCAGATGGCAGTTGGAAGATGATGATCAACTTGATCACTTCAGTTGGAGTCCACATTGTAGGTTTTTCACAGAAGAAGAAGCTACCACTCTGAGGAGACGTATAGAGTGTCTTCAACCCAGAGACGGGGTAACAACGAACATACCTACCAACAGCAGCAACGTTCACGAAGAGACATCGTCATCCTCATCAATGTCGTGCAAAGTATGTTTGGAGAAGGACATGAACGTGGTTTTCATGCCGTGCAAACACTTGGCCTGTGCCTGTGTGTGACTGTGCGGAATGCTCGATGCAATTGGACTTCTCAATGGATGAACTAAAGGGAGATATTACTTTATCTACAATATCAGTGTAATGTATTCACACTATTTGAGTAATAATTAATCTTTGACTTCAAAGAAATGTTCAAAGTTGAAAAGCTATTTATTTATTAAACAAAATTCATACATCATGACAATTTTTTTTTTTGACATAAGCATTCTAAATACATGTACAGAGTATTCATATTGAGAATAACCCAACATACATCACACCTTCACCATTAAGATTTGTTCATTTTTTTTATACATTCAATCTATCAGGTGCTCTGATCTGTTTGCGGGGTCTTTTTCTAACATAATTATCTACATTCTCCCCACTTGGCATTCTACTTTCAGGAGCAGGGTTATTATTGATATTCAGGAAATTTGGATCATTTTCTTCCCGAAAAACTGAGTGTTCTTTTATTGATTCCGACTCACTATCAAAATATATATTTTTTGGAATATTATCATACTGTATATCATTGTAAAATCTTCCCACTTTTATTATTTGATTGGCATGTCTTCGCCACTCTAAATTTCGATCATCCAATGGCGAACAGATATAATTTTCTCTTCCCAACTTCCTTAATATAATGGCTTTCGTCCAAGTTGATTTATTCGAATTTCTATAATTTTTTACATAAATTATTTCCCCTTCTTCGAAGCATACATTTCTATTTCCGTTATGGAACTTGATTTGATTTTGTGTAGCTTTTTCCCTACCTGAACGAGTCAAAAAATCGAGGCGAGTTTTAACGTTAAATTTGAACATTAATTCCGATGGTTTTTTACCGGTTACACAGTGCGGGGTGTTGCGATACGAAAATAAATATTTACTCATCATAGTAGATAAACTATCGTTTTTATTTTTTATATCCTCCAATAATCTATTAATAGAATTTTTAAATGATTTTACACTATTCTCTGCTGCTCCATTTGTTGCAGGGTGATATGGTGGTGATTTTATATGTGAAATACCATTATTCCTACAAAAATTTTCAAATTCTGCTGAAACAAGAGATGGACCGTTATCTGAAATTATCGTGTTTGGTAAACCAAATCTTGCAAAACAATCCCTCAATTTTTCAATTGTACTACTTGAATCAATCTTCGATAGTTCATAAATTTCTGGCCATTTTGAAAACGAATCAATTATTATTAAGAAAGTTTTTCCTTTAAAAGGGCCCAAAAAATCAATATGAATTCTATCAAATACATTTTTACCCTCGCTAAATTTGATCAAAGGTACTTGGTTGGGTGTTTTTGAATTGATCATGCAAGAATTGCAATTTCTAACATATTGTTCAATTTCACTGTCTAAATTAGGCTACCAAAAATATTGTCGTGCTAAAGTTTTCATTTTTACCTACCATTATGTGCTCCATGTATCTCATCCAATAGTTGTTTTCTGAATTTACTTGGTATTAAAACTCTATACCCCCACATCAACAAACCCTGATCTATACTAATTTCAGAAGCCCTTCGTGAATAAGGCATCAGTTGTTCATCTGTGACATTATTTGGCCAGCCATCCCTACTATATAGATGCACTTTACTTAAAATTGAATCAACTCTGGTTTCCTTTCTTATGTGATCAGAGTCTATAGGAATTTGTTCCTCGATTAAAAAGTTGAAATAATCCAATTCCGTTTCATTCATATTGCTATTTCCTAACGGAAATCTTGATAACCCGTCTGCAACACTATTTTCTGTACCTTTTATGTATTCAAATATATAATCGAATCCACTCAGAAAAAGAGCCCATCTTTGCAATCTTCCTGCTGCCATTTGGGGTATACCTTTCGTTTCCCCAAAAAGGGCTAACAGAGGGCGATGGTCTGAACAAAGCGTGAATTTGTGTCCCATCAAATATTGATAGAATTTGCGAACCCCCCAATAAATTGCCAGGGCCTCTTTATGTATAACTGAATAATTCATTTCCGATTTGTTCAACACACGTGAAGCGAAACTTATGGGTCTTTCAATCCCCCCAGGAAAAACATGTAATAATACCGAACCAATACCTACTTTTGAAGCATCACACACTAATTTGATTGGTAAATTGGGGTCGAAATGAGTCAATATTTGTTCCGAACATATAACTGATTTTGCTTTTGAAAATGATTTCATACATTCCTTTGACCATTCTAATGTGGTGTTTCCCCGTAATAATGTATATAGTGGCTCTAATATTTCAGATAAATTTGGAACGAATTTTCCATAATATGTTACCATTCCTATAAAAGATTTTACTTCTGTAACATTAGTAGGTCTTGGCACTTCTATCTTTATGTAAACCATTTTTATCTATAAAATGCCCTAAATATTTTATTTTGTCCACAAAAAAATCCCATTTTTTTTCAAATTTAATCGGAAACCAGCTTTATGAAGTTCAAAAACATTTTCTAAATTTTCAATATGTTCCTGTTTATTTCTTCCTGTAACAACAATATCATCAAGAAAATTAATAACACCTTTGGCCCCCAATAAAACCTTTTCACGAATTTTCTGAAAAATAGAACAAGCAGGCTTTGTGCCAAAAGGTATTCGATTCAATTGATAGATTCCCCTATGTGTACTCCCACATAACAGTTTTTTTGTCTCTGTGGTAACTTCAAGTTGATTATATGCATTAGAAAAATCTAATTTTGTGAATTTCTCTCCTCCCTGTAATGCAGCAAATAGTTCCTCTATTCGAGGAAGAGAATATTTAACATCTTGAATATATTTATTAATTGTAATTTTGTAATCTGCACATAACCTCAGCTTTCCATTTTCTGTAACTATTGGTACCAAAGGAGTCCCCCACTCAGAATTTTCTATTAATGTAATGACCCCTTTTTTTTCTAATTCATCTAGCTCATCATTCATGTGTTGTTTGAAAACAAATGGAACTGGTCTAGGTTTACAAAAAACTGGTTTCACATTGCTGTTTAATTTAAGCTCAACTTTTTCATATTTATACAAACCTAATTCATCTTTAAATAAATCATTATATTTTTTTAATAAAACATCCAAACTATTATTTGTCTCCAGTAAATTCATTTGTTCAATTCCTTGTATGTCGAAATTGAAAACTTTCATCAAATCCCTACCAAGTAAACATTTACTCCCCTTTTTTACTACTAATAATCTGCAGTTTGGTACACAAATATTATTATATTTCATTGTAACGTAAATTTCCCCCTCATGAATGATAATGTTACCATCGTACGATTTTAACCGAATAGAAGTTTCATTCAAAGAACAATCACCAAATTTATCTACGAAAATACTTTCAGAAATAATGGAAATACCTGCTCCTGAATCCAATTCCATCAGAAGAGTTATATTATTAACGAGCATTTCAACCCTATGCGGTTTTATAAAACTAGCAGAGTTGACAAAATACATTTCCACGAAATCCAATGTTTGTTCATTCATTTCTTCAGAAGTATATTCTTCAACTTCGAGAAAATGATTGTTAAAATGACATACCTTTGCAATATGACCAATTTTTTTGCAAATTTTGCAAGTATATGTTTTAAATTTACATTTAGAAAAATTATGATAACCTTCACCACAACTCTTACACTTGGGTACACTACTTCCTTCTCCAGCAACGTTGGAACTTCTTTGGACCCTTGTTTTGTTTTCTAGAGATGCCTCCTGCTGCCTCTTTCCCGGTGTGTCCTTGGAATAACTGCGTGCTACGTTTAGCTTATGTAATGTTGAACCAAAAGTTGACGAAGCCAAAGAGGCCTCCTTCTTCAACGCCACTTCTAATACCGAGTCCAAACTTGACGAATGTTCTTCTTCACAAACTTTATCCAGAATAGCTCCTCTTCTCAAACCAGGAACAAACTTATCTTTGAGAACCTCTTGTAGTAAATTTCCAAATTTACAGTCTATTGATTTATTTTTCATTCTGACATACCATTGTCTGACAGATTCATTTTCCAGTTGTCTAAGATCATAAAATTGTCTTTTCCTTGAAAACAGATATTCGTCTGGAAAACTGAGTCTTTAAAATCGTACACAGTTCGATATATGTTTTAGTTTTTGGTAAATCTGGATCACAAATATCTCGTAGAATCCTGTAGGCCTGTTCGCCTAGGAATGTCAAAAGAACGGCTACTTTCTTATCTTTTTCTACATAATTTGCCAAGAAATACTGCTCCATTCTCTCTTCATAGGTACACCAATCATCGCCAATTGTATACTCGGACAGAGAACCAATAGACCCTCTAAGTATACTGTGCCTATCTGCTTTCGGCATGATTTACTCTTGCTTTCAAATTCCAATCAATTCTTTCAACCTTTCCAATCGTTCCAGTTAACCGCTCGTCGCCAATTGTAATGTATTCACACTATTTGAGTAATAATTAATCTTAGACTTCAGATAAATGTTCAAAGTTGAAAAGCTATTTATTTATTAAACAAAATTCATACATCATGACAACATCTTTCTTTGACACAAGCATTCTAAATACATGTACAGAGTATTCATATTGAGAATAACCCAACATACATCACAATCAGGAATGAATTTAGGCGCAAGTTCAGCAGAAAATGCATTTTCAGCTTTAGACAATATACAGTTCTTTTTTAGTACTCTATCACCAACTTTATATTTGGTATCACGTTTCCGGAGATTATATACCTTGGTATTTTTGTCATTGGCTATACGAATTCGCTCGCTGACTTCTGTGAAAATTTCTGGTAATTCTTGAAGATCATCAATTTCTGTATTTTTTTTCAGTTATACTGACTATATTTCTCGAATTTTCTGCTATTTGCCCAAAATAATCACCTGAAATAGGTATATTTCTACCAAAGGTCAAAAATGCCAATGAATATCCCGTAACATCACTCTTCGAAGTGCATATTGGTTGTGCAATCCCAAAAATGGACTGATCCCAAGTCTTATGATTTTCTTTTATGTATGACATTACGGCCGTTACTATAACTTTGTTCTGCCTTCCGATGGCATTAATTTGAGGATGATATCTGGCTGTATACCAAGTTTTCCGAACTCTATACTGTGATATAGAAGATTTGAATTCCTTACCAGTGAAAACTGACCCACTGTCACAAGCAAAAATTTGAGGTACTCCAAAAACAAAAAAACTTGATTTTCCAAGAATTGTATTAAGGCTTTACACGTGGCTTTAACTAGTGGATGTATTAGCACAAATTTTGTAAACCAATCAACAACCACCAAGAGGTACTGATTTCCATTTTTGGACCTTGGATAGGGTCCTAATATGTCAGCAGATACCAATTGAAAAGGAAAATTAATATTCTTGTAAGAACCCATTAGTCCAGCTCGAGGCAAATTTGATGATTTACGAATAGCACAAAGAGAACATTTCCTAACATACTTATAAACACTTTTTCTAACACCAGGCCAATAATACGTGCTAAAAATTCAGCAATACCCAGGTGTCCTGCCGTTTCATTATCATGAAACATTTCCAACAACTCTAATCTATTAGCTGTAGGTACCACAATTTTCCACACAGAAGAATTCCCAATTAATATGTCTTTACTGAAAATATGTTTATACAGTATGTTTTGTTCTACTTTAAAAGAAGGATAGCTACCTGGATTCTCCACAACCTTTTTACATATGTCATTATACCATTTGTCTGGCTTTAAAGTAGATAAATTCAAAACAGATGCTTCAATTGGAGACCTGGATAAGGCATCAGCCACTACATTTGGTGTGTCTTTCCTGTGCTCAATATCAAATGAAAATCGTGACAGCATCACTGCCTATCTGGCTAATTTACCAGAAGGATTAGACATGTTATTCAGCCAAACTAAACTTGCACAATCAGTTATAACTTTGAAATATGTGCCTTCAATGTAACACCTACATTTTTCAATGCCAAAAATTACTGCAAGCAACTCTTTTTCAGTGGCCGAGTATTCACTTATTCAAAGTTTTACTAGCATATGCCAATCCCATCAGTTTCTTCTCCCATCAGTTTCTTGATACGAAACGGAACCTACGCCCGTAGTTGATTCATCACAATATATAATAAAGGGCAGAGAAAAATCCGGACTGGCTAATACAGGTGCCGTGGTTAAAGACTTTTCATTTCTTCAAAAGCTTTGTCAGCTCCATCAGACCATTCTATAGGTTGCCCTTTCTTCCGACCGATCAGTTATTGGGCTACATAATGGAGAAAAATCATTGGGAAACCTTCTATAATATCCACCTGATTTGTGTGGTTGTCTTAGGTTTATCATATTTTGAAATTGCATATACTTTAGAATAATCTGAGACCCTCTTCATCAACTACATAACCAAGAAAATCAAGGGAGGGGCTAGCAAAACTGAGACTTCTCATAATTGACAGTAAGACCAGCTTCAAGGTATCCCTGAGCTTAAGCAGAATTTCCATATGAGTTGCAATAATAATATCATAAGGTTCAAGGGACGGACCTATAACTGAATTCATTAAACGGCACATAGTTTGACTTGAGCAAGAAAGACCGAAAGGCATGCTGTAACAGGGCTAAATTGGCTTTCGACCCATTTCCCTGTTTTATATAGAAAAAAATGTCCCGCTGATGTCACCATTTATAACGGAGAGCCTGTGTATCGACAGTTCTCTGTTTTACCATTTTTTCAATACCTCTTGAAAGAAATATTCATACTTAATAACCATATCTTTCTCAGATGTCCATCTTGGAAAGGACCTGCCCTTATTTTCATATATATTTATATATGTTTGCCCTAACCAGAATGAGCTCTTTCTTTTGCTCTATTGAATACGATAAATCTAATAAAGGGCTCTAACACTGTCACCAATAAGTTGTTTTTAAATTTTTCACATCAATTTCTTTTTTCACTGATTTTATCACCTTCTAGTCCAAAAGAGCTATAATTCGGCTCAAAGCCATTGATGAGTCTTTGGTGATTTTTTTTTTATAAAAGTTTTTAAGGAGGTTGTGAACTCTACTACAATAAAAAGACCGAATTAATTATTAACCACCATATAATGAGAAAAAGGAAAAAAATTACAATTTTTTTTTCAAAACATCTTTAAAATGTATTACACCGTTTTTTTGTATTGAAACAAGAGCTCGAAATGAGGTCAACTCAAATATTCAACTTTATAGAACTTATCAAATCCTATTTCTAATAATTTTCAAACATTATATTTAATGTTCAGGGGCTCACCACCCAAAATGCGTGAAATATATCCCTCTATAGCTTTACTAGGGGCTATAAAAAATTTAAAGATCGACTATTCGTCACAAAAGCCCGCCGAAGAGTCCCTCTCGTTGATTACATTTTTGCCCTCCAAATTAAAATATTTTTTTATGCATAGTAGCGTTTCTAATCATTGATTGGTCTTTTCAGTTAAGTGTTACTTTCGCATATTCGAATCCTATTGGCTTATCAATTATGGTAAGATGTTTCCAGATGAATCTCTTTCACAAATAATTATTGTTATTTCAGCACAACGGCAATTAGACCATAACACTTAACTGTGTGAAGATATATAAACAAACTTCCAGACTTAAATAAACGAATTAAACTCTTGAGCGATAATAGATTATTTTTCAATCTCCCATCGAAGATTGATGGTTGACTTTCAGTAACTATGAAGAGAAATATTTCACTTACAATAAATCCAACAACTTTTATGAATATTATTTCAAATGAATCTTGAAGAAAATGACTTCATTCAAGAATCCACAAACATATACAAGGTGTTATTATTTATACAATAATCCCATTAAATTCAGATTATTATTTCCTTCAAACCATAAAATGTCTCAATAGCATTATAAAATTAACAATTATTATTTCAAATCAAACTATTCTAACAACCATCTTATTTTTCCATATACATAACACTTTGCTAAGTGTTACAAAGCTTCCCCCTTCGAAGAAAGTATTGGTTACACATGCCTTGACTTTTTCCAAATTATTATCTGGATTGAATAGGTACCATATTTCCCAATTATATATCTGAACTTCAAAATCATACCACTGTCCAATATTTCAAGCCCAAACCTTATTACAGTCCTGTTCAATCTCGGTTATTCATCCTACAACTATATTACATATTAGTTCGATTCGGCCCGTTAACATATTTGCTTTATCGCACTTTTCACTCACTGGCGATGATCGCTGGCAAATTGATAAAGGCTACCTTCACCAATCTTTCTATTCAGCTACCTACGTTGAAGTTCAGGGTCTATTGTTTGAAAGTATCAGTCCAATGGCTAACTTTAGGCAAATTAGGGTAAATGTTTTTTGTCGAGAGAGGTTCGTACCTTTATGGTTTCGTTTATTTCCGGGTCTATTTGTACCTTCCTAATTTCACTTTGCGAATCGGTTCTACCGGATTCATGTTGTCTATATGTCACCCACATAGTAAGAGTGTCCCATAAACTGGCTAGTAGCATAATGCCACAACCTACTGTCTTATACAAATGGAACCCGTTTAACGCCACTCCGATCGCGTATTTTAATGTCTTATAAACTGTATAAAATCCGATAAGTCTACTCATAAATATTGTCATAAGTCTATGGCCATAAGGGCCTTAAAGGGGGTTGGTAGCTCAGAAGTATTTTGTGAAAACCAGATTATGAACTCAGAATTCAAAAACAAACATACAATATTTATTACAATCATAAATATATACAACAATATACTTACACCTGAGGACTATATATACAACGCTGCCAGAACGGCAGCTGAAAAATAGAAACTACATTTTTATATCCAGCTCTTTCTTCACGGGGCACGTCACTCACCAATGACTTGTGTCACTCCCCAAGACCTGACAACCACTAACTCCCCTATCTTCCTCTGCTTACCTCGTAACCTAATTGTTTTTATTCATCAACTGGATCGAGGTTAGCAATTCAGCAATTCTGCTTTGTTATATTTCAATTTGGAATTTCTAGGTCGCTAAAACTGCCCACAAATGTTTTGGATTGTCGGCCTAGTTTTTGTTATTGAATGTTTTGATTTGGATGTTATGGAAAGGTGATATGATTTATTAATTTTGAATAATGAACTGGAAATTTGGGAAAGTAAAAAATGATTTTCCCTAGCTTGTGACATATGCCTCCCCTCTAAAAAAGCTGGACCCCAGCTTCAAAAATTCCACCTAAATGCAAAAATATATAACAAAACTATACAATACAAATACCCTAACCGATAAATACAATACAAGCATTGATAATTAATTAAAACCACAAGATAAAAATCTTCTCTGGTACGCACACCATGGCGGGAGTCCGGACATGTCGTCGAGAGTCCTCAGGCTGGCTCTTCCTGCAGTCCGCTTGGAGTGGGCCCGAACGTCGTCACTGCTGTCATGTTGCCGCAACTCTCTGCCTGCGGCGACGGTGGCGACTGTGGCGGTTGTTGACGGTACTGCGTTTTTGGACAATCCTCGTCGACGTACTGGTGGCGCTATCCGTTTTGCGTGATGCTCGTCGAGTCGAGGGAGGAGAAGAATTGTAATCGTGTCTCGTGTCCCCCAAACCTAATTTTATGTTCGCTCGGTTCGCCGTTTCATTTGGGGCCTTACACGTTAGCAGCCCCCCAATATCGTGCTGTGCTGTGCGGTTTGTGCATCCATTGTATTTTTCGGATTACAAACTGAGTGCTTCGTAGTTCCGACGTAGTTGTTTGAAAGTGCAAGATCAGCGATTTCATGGATGTGGGACTATATCTGCACATGGCCCAGCAAATCTTCTGGTATGTTATTGTCCTCGGTTTGGGTGATTTTTTCATGAACTTCACTCTTTACAGGTAACAGCTACCAGAGTACTCAGTTCGTCCGGTGCTATATACCTTAGTGAAGTCTTCGACTCCCTACTCTATGTGACTTCGTTGAGCATTCCTTGTTGGAGTCCGGGTTGTGTACTCCCAGGCTGAGACCTCTCCATTGGATTCTTGTGGTTCTGGGCGGTATCTTCCTGGATTGTGTGTGTACCATTATGAAAAAAAAAGAACTAGTTAAATATAATAATTATTTCAGAGTGTCAACAACAATCATTATTAAGTCCTATCCAAAAAATAAAAAGAAACCTACTAATATTTGTTGCAGAATATCTAGGTATATTATTGATTATCTTTGCTGCCTATATTCAAATACATTGTCTTCAAATTGAACATCTCATCTCACAGAATATTTCAGTATCCTTTCAATTTTTTCAACATTTTTCACAAATTAACATACACTAGGAATTACTATCTCAATTAATTATTTTACCAGAAAAAGGAAATTATGTCAGTAGGAAGGGAACCGTGATCTAAAGAATGAATTATTTTCGAGTGGAGTGTTATTTTTTAATCACTCATACCAATGAACAACAATTTTCTCAATGGCTTTGAGCGTGTGTGGTTCAAAAATACCTTCGTTCTCTTCATTCTATGGTCATCCAATCTCACATTCACCCTAATTCATTTAGACTGACATCGTTTCTTGACATCCAGCCGAAATAAAAAAAAATATCAAGGCGGATATTCAACTTTAACTCGAAGTTTTCTTCCATATCCCCCTCGATTTCTCTCGGGAATACTTTGAGTGAGGTAAATGTTCAGCCTTGTCAGCATTCTTCCACATTCCCCTCCTCATTTGGACCATTTATTCGCACCTAGGTATTTTTGATTCAATTTTTTGAAAGGGACCACCCTCTCCCTTGCTCCTCAGAAAACCACAAAAAAAATATTTTTGATGATATCCTTCATATCACGAAATTCACACCCTTTCATTTCCATATATACCCCTTATGCATTCAACTGTTTCATTCTACATAACTCTTTTCCCTTCTTTCTATGATACTTGCTGTTCTCCTTCTATCTATATATATATATATATATATATATATATATATATATATATATATATACATATACCCATATATACACATATATATGTTCCTTGGATGCTAGTCCTGGCAAGAAAAAGTGTTCCCGTAATTCCTCCTATATAAAAAGAAAAAAAAACATATTACTAAACGTAAAGACATGACCCTATAGATACCCAGGAAAAATCGTCAAGTTCCTCTCGTTTATCTCACGTAGCGTGCACTTCACGCTTTGTCCTGGAATGTGCAAGTTTAGAATTATTGTTATCGTATTCTAATTACCTCAATTTCGATAAACTCAGCACTAATTTCTAACAAATGTTTTCATTTTAATTCCCGAACGAAAATGTAAACACCATTATCCATTATTTTTATGAGTCTGTCCCGTAATGAACATTCAATCTTTGAAATTAGGTATGTCCTTTCCACATTTGAAAAATTGAAAAAAAATTCAAAACATTTTTTTACAGTATTTCTCGTGATATTAGTATAGAATAATCTTCTTTCGGAATGGGGCATATCAGATTCATGCCATTATTCCGGAACCAATTCTAGAGAATTTATTATATCAATAAGTTATTTGACTTCTTATTCTTAGTTGAAAAAAAACATCAATTGTCCTATTGTGAAATCCTAACAAATTAAACACCACCATTAAGAGATTTTCGAAAATTATTGTTCGTATCTTTTATACTAATAACTGCTTAGAGAAAATATATTCCAACAAGTATATCATACTGTTTATTTATTTCATTTTTTGTTTCCTGACAAAACTTCCAGAAAAGTTGAACCACAAAGATGATTCATCAAATCATTTTGAAAAGAAGGAAAACTCACAATCAAGTACCTACTGAAATCAAAAGTTATTTAAATTATAATGTTCAATCACGGAAAAATGAAATCTTCAAATACTTATAATACCGTTTTCGATAAAAAAAATGTATGCCTACCCCAATTAAAATTTAAAAATTATCAAAAAATGTTTTTCAAAATTCTTCTTACTTTTACCTAAACTGAATAGAAATATTTCAATGGCTTTCATGCAAAGAATAATCGCCAACTTATTAACCCAAAATTGAAACTATCCAGTAATCTTCAATCAGTTGAATAAAAATTACAATAATCCACCAGATAAATTACCCTCAATGCACTCATACTAAAATAAATCCCAAAAAAATATCCAAACTAGAATTCATTCATCATCTGGCTATCAACAAAATTTTATTAAATTAAAAACATTTAAAAATTTGGGAAAAAAACGAATACTAGCTTGAGTTACCACAATGAAGTTTGAAATATTATTTATCCGTATTTGGAAATATTATTAAAGCATATTTTGCTACTATATTTTTATTCCATATTGTAACGAACCTAGGCCGGACCTGTCGCCTCATGCGTTGCCATCGACAGCGATGAGATCATCCCCGGAGATATTCGAGAAACATGCAGTCACTCTTCCGCGTAATGCAACGGTCAATATTGGAAACAATTGGAACATGCCGTCGCCAACTGGAAGAATTCGAAACATCGAGAATGCTGTATCGGAGATAAATAGACCGCCCTCAAGAGGGAGTAAACAGTCTGAACGAGCCCATACGATCGAGCTATTTCAGTAGCGTAGTAATATAAATTAAGTTGTAGATTAAGTGTTAAATAAATTAGTTAAACCAAGTTAAGTTTATTTACGTTACAATTGGTGTCGGAAGTGAGATTTTGAAAATAAATAAGTGATCGTGGAGTGGATAGTCAGAAAAATAAATTGATAGACCTTTTTGTACGCCCAAAATAGACAGTGGCCCGGTTTTCGCGAAGTGGACAATTGTGCGTGGGAATATAAACTGATACACTGTTCGCGTGAAACAGAAATAGACAGTGGCCCGGTTTTCGCGAAGTGGACAATTGTGCGTGGGAATATAAACTGATACACTCTTCGCGTGAAACAGACAATAGACTGGTGGCCCGTGGAAAAGAATTCGCGAAGTGAATTTTTAACAAACTGATAAACTTTTTCGTGTGAAACAGACTGATACCTCGTCAAAGACAAAATGTGTTCAAGAAAAGTGCGCCTTGCGGACTTGAAGGTAGCGGAATTGAAACAGGAATTGGAGGAAAGGGAACTGGAAACAACGGGTAAAAAGCAAGTACTACAGGAAAGACTTGCAGAAGGACTTATACAAGAAGGTGAGGACCCCGAAACATTTTTATTCGAAGTTCCCGGAGGTGATTTGAGTTTGGTAATGAATAAACTCGAAGAAACTACTAAATCCGTGAAAGAAGAACTGCAACAAAATTCGAGGACTTTGGAAGAGAAGCTTCAAGAAAATTCTAGAAATCTGGAAGAGAAGCTTCAAGAAAATTCTAGAAATCTGGAAGAGAAGCTTCTAGAAAGCCTGGAAGATAAGCTCCTTGAAAACACAGAAGGCCTAAAAAAAGAACTGTGTGGTGTGGCGAATCGTCTAGAAAAAAGAATAGGCAGAGATGGACAAGATGAAGGAAACGATCAGTAAGCTGGAAAAACGAATTAATAGTGCGCCCTCCACAGAGATGGTTAACGAAATGCATTGCTGGACTTGAGTTTGAACTTGGATAAAGTTCAAGAGGGTATAAAAGATGTCAAGGTCATTTCTGAAATAGGGAAGCTTTCCATGAAGCCGCCTCAATTCGACGGAAAAACTCCATGGGAAAATTACCGCCGACAGTTTGAAGCAGCGGCCAAAGCAAATGGATGGAATGCAGGGGGAAAGAGCTGTAGCACTGACACTTGCATTACGTGGAGAAGCGACAAATTTTCTACAAACTCTCACCGCCCAAGAACAGGAGGACTATGATCAGCTGATTAAACATCTAGAATTACGATATGGCCACGCCCATTTGGAACACGTATACCACTCCCAGCTGAAAAATCGCTGCCAAAATCGGGCGAATCCTTACAAGAATTCGAAACTGACATTGCACGCTTGGTTCGTCTCGCATATCCAGCCATACCGGAAAAATGTAATGGAGCGATTAGCGGTTCAGGCATTCTTGGATGGACTC
>JAFIRS010007310.1:0-26384 GCA_018342105.1 Gonioctena quinquepunctata | reverse complement strand
TACAGCTTTTGTTTTTTCAAACAGTCCCAATACTCCCATAAAACAAACAAAATTAGCAATAGGTTTTTCGATACCTTTTAAAAGATGTCGCTTGCCGTAGGGTTCTATTTAAAATTATTGGTCACAATGGCCTTGTGACGTCATCTTTGACGATTTGATCACCTATCATCTCTAGTAGGGAAGTTTAAAACCTTCAATATTCAGTTTCCAAATTTCACTTGTTTATGTATAATCGTTCCAAAAATAAGAGGGGGGAAAGGACTTCTGAGAAGCACTGTATATATATATATATATATATATATATATATATATATTCATATATGTATATATATATATAAATATATATATATATATATATATATATATATATACAATATATATATATATATATATATATATAAATATATATATATATATATCTAAAATTCAGTATCAAGATTTCAGGGGCGTATTTTTCAGGTCAAAATAAAACTTTTTACCCATCACCATGTGTCCGCAAACGCTTCGTTAACTATCTACAGAGCGTTGAAGTTTCAAGATTTTTTCCTTTTTCTCCATAGTTATTTCAGTTTTTGCGATATTGAGATCAAATTTGGAATAAAGAATACGTTTTGGGGTTTTCATAATCCAGTATGCCGAGTGATTGTAGGTAGATGTAGGTAGATATTTTTTCAGGGGTCAAGCCCTTTTTCGACCTATAAACTTTTTTGTAGTGCGCCGCTGGTGGATTCTAGCATATGAAATGGATTCTTTGTTTCGCTCATGAATTTTTTGTCTCCTGTAATTTTTACGCATCTGCGACCTTTATCGAGAAAAAAGTGAAATCATTTTTTGTAATTAGTTGATTTAATTTTTCAACAAAACAATGAAAAATAGAATTAGTGGGCTCTGACTGCCATTTTAATTTTGACGTTTCGATTTGTTTTGAATCATGTGACATTATTTGAAAGTTGGTGGATGTCCCATTGTGTATTTGTTTAACATTAAAATGGAAAATGAATCATATCCATTTGAACATCTGGCTGACATCCATTTTGTTAATGGTCTGGCTAATGGTAACGGACTTGAACCTCAGAGGTTGTACGTGCTGAGATTTCCCAATCGCCAGCTTCCCAACTATAGAACTTTCATGAATTCCCATCAGCACCTTTGGGAATACGACAGATTTCAGACACAAAGCACGATGCTGGCAGACCACGACAAGCACGCATCCCAGTAAAAGATGAAGAGATTTTAAATGTTATCGACGAAAATCCTAGTATGAGTACTCGACAAATAGCATGGGATTTGGATGTTTCCCCTCCAACTGTCTGGAGGGATTTACACAAAAACATCCTATACCCATATCATATCAAGCGCGTCCAAGGTTTGCTTCCGCGAGATTTTCCACGGCGCTTGCAGTTCTCCCCATGGATACTGCGCAACTGTACCAGGGATCCTGCATTTTTATCTCGTATCTACCGACGAAGCTCACTTCACACGCGACGGAGTAGTGAATTACCCCAACGTTCATTTTTGGGCACTAGAAAATCCACACATGAGTAGATAATCTCGACACCAGGAAGAGATCAGCGTAAACATATGGGCAGGAATAGTGAGGGATACTTTGATTGGTCATTTTATTTCACCGTGAATTTCAAATGGTGCCACATATTCAAACTTCCTACAGAACTAATTGGCTGCATTAGTGGAGGGCGTGCCTTCACAAGTTCTTCGACAAATGTGGTTTATGCACGATCGGCCCCCCTTATTTTCGAATCATCGTCCGCGATTATTCGGATACAGTATTTCCCAATCGGTTGATTGACAGAGCCGATCCAATTGCTTGGCCCCCTTGGTCCCCAGATTGTAACACGCTGGTCTTCTTTTTATGGGAACATGTAAGGGGCCTAGTTTTTACTGCAGAAGCAGTGACTTGCATCGAAGTTCTCACTGAACGAATTAAGGATGACTTCCGCACCGTAAAAAATACTCCCGGAATATTCAAAACGGGTATGACAGTCTATGAGAAGAGTGGAAGTTTGTATCGCAGAAGGAGAAGTGCGTTTTCAGCACCTTTTATGAATAGGTTCGTTAGGTTTCTTATTTTTTGGGTAATATTTGAGGGGAACTTGTAATTTAGATCACAAACCAAATGAGTAGCGATTTTTGTTTTCATTATGAAAATAGGTTCCCCCGTTTGTTAAAAAATTCAATTAAATGTAGCAAATTACAAAAATGGTTTTACTTTCTATCTGGATAACGGTAAAAATCACAAGAAAAAACTTCATAAACAAAACAAACAATTCATTGCATCTGTTAGAATCCACCAGCGGCGCTCATCAAAAAAGTTTATGCGGCGAAAAAGGGCTTGAGTCTTAAAAAAATATCTCCCTGTAGATTCTCACACTCACTTGGCATACTGGATGATGTAAACCCCAAAACGTAACATATATTTCAAATTTGATTCCAATATCGCAAAAACTGATAGAGCTATGAAAAAAAAATCTTAGGACTTCAACGCTCTGTATATCGGTAACGAAGCGTTTGCCGATACATATTGATGAAAAAAAGGCTTTTTTCGACCTGCAAAATAGTCCCCTGGAATCTTGATACTGAATTTTGAAACACCCTGTGCAGTGCAGTGTAAAGATCCCTAGCTGTTGTTGGGGTGGTGAGCGCTATCTCTGTTATGGTAAAATTTGTGAAAATTTCATCGTTCACTATCATCTGCTTCCATATCTGCGTCGGTTCTACTACTATCAGATGACGCTTGTACATTTGCTTGACTAATGTTGGAGCATACAGATGTGGAACAATGGGGATGGGTACCCAGTTCGGACAACGTTGCTGATGACTGTACCAGAGATACACCAAATGAGAAATTCAATTCTGAAAGTAGGTAGTTTAGGGGTCCAAAGTTTCTATAAAGTAGTGAAGACGGATGGTTTCAAACACCCAAAATGACTGATGAATGTGAACACAATGAGAATTATGTCATGAACGAGATAATTGTTTTTGTTTTTCTGAGGCTGTTCCAATCTTGAAGAATCATTTCAGTTGGTTGAAAATTATCAGAATCACGGCAAGAGTACGAATATTTTCCTCCGTTTTAAAAAGCTGAAGATCTAGAATGGAGCCAGAAATTATGGTGCAAAGTCAAAATCATCACCCACTGCTCCACAAAAACAATCATTTCAACTTGATCCCTGGAATATCTGGAACGAATGCATGTATCGAAGTCAATTCCATTTTCACTCTGCTGAAAATCCTTTCCGTGAAAATTAAAGGCTCCAACGGCACATTCACTATTCGTGCCTTGCTGGATGAAGGAAGTACTGCAACCTTGATTGACTCTGCGATAGCAAACAAAATTGAATTGAGCGGGCGAATGACACCACTTTGTTGTAAATCAACTGGTGAAATATGTAGATATGATGACACATTTTTCGACCTAAAAAATATGAGAACTATCAAAAATCTTTAATTACCAGAACGAGAAATTAATGTTCAATGTATGCTCCGGGAATTTCCATTCATCAAACAAGTTCATGTAGACTTGAACAATCAGCAAAGGATTATTGATCGGACAGAACAATGCTGATCTAATAATTTCTTGGCAAGTATTTCAGCCGCACCCCAATGAACCCATGCTTTCTTAAACAAAAATAGGCTGGACAATCCACGGTTCTTGGGGGCACAACAGAAATAAGGAAGAAATAGCTTTCGTTTGCTGTGAAGATACAGATAATAAGTTACACGAACTTGTGAAAAATTTCATGAAAATGAAAAATGTTCCGTTCATACAAAACTTCATGGTCTAGCGAAAGAAGAAGAGAGGGCACTTTCCATTGTGAGCAGCTCCATTTCCGTTTTTGAAGGGCAGTATGAGGTGATACTTCCCTGGAAGGATGACAATGTGGATCTTCCAAAATCTCGAAAAATGGCTACTCAAAGACTTTAATGTTTGGAGAGGCGCCTGGAGAAAGATGATTTCTTTCGCAGTGATCGACGTTGCAGGCCTTTCTCCTTTGGCATTTTCCTGTATGATATTGGAGACATCACAAACAAGCCTTGTGATTCCGTACCAGTTTCCATTTCTATTGTACGTCAGTATTTTGGAATTGGTTGCATTTTTCAATTGGGTGTTCACCCTTGCTACAAACCTCACAGATTTTTCCAGATGGTACCGAAGATTTTTTGTCCTGTCTAGGCAATAACTCATTTCCTTGCATTTTTTTCACTGAAAGATCCATTCTACCATTGTTTGAAACGAAAGTCATTTTCGAAACTACGTCGGACATGTGTTGTATCCATGTTGAAAACTCCTGTAGAGATTCTTCATGTTTGTGTTGACAGATGGGATGAGAGTTTATTAACAAGACTTGCAAGTGAGTTCCGCTGATCAATGAAGTTATGTATATGTCCTTGTAGAACAGCTGCTATATTTCTAACGGTACAACTGAAACTCAGGAAATATTGCATGCCTTCCACAGCTGGAAGTTGGTGAGCTTTCGCATGTTACTCGTCCATTATGAGCTCGGGCCTCCCATAATTTCTCTGAAGTATGTCGAGAATTTCACTGGGTTCTTGAGCTGCGATTAGGAGCATTTCTACTGAATTTTTAGCATCACCTGTCAAGCTTTTATTCAGCCTTAGAACATTATCTCTCCGTGAGAATTTGCAAGCTTCATTCGATAACTGATTCTGTGAGAAGAATATGGGCCATCATGAACAAAAAGATCCATCAAATGATGAGAGGTGACTACCTACTGTTTGCCTTGCCAACATATTATTGATAAATTTGAATAAATTTATGTCTTCGGTATCCTCTAATTTTTTTTGGGAAATACTGTTCATTGTCCATTCTTCTACTCCTTTCATTTTTAGAGAGTTTTCTGAATCTTTCTCTTCTTCTGAGGAACATCTACCGCTCTCCGACTCTGATAGCTCTTGTACTTTCTTCACTAGTTCTTCTTGCTTCTTCAATGAGTTTTCTTTACTCATTAACCGGTTTTTAGCAATTTGGTGCAAATGTCTCGTCGTTTTTCATGAAACTTATTTCAGATTGGAGATAGATTATTTCTCCTTCTTTGGAAAATATCACCTTTTGAAGTCTATCAATTCCTCTCTGAGTTTCGTATAAGTCTTTATGATACTGGATGCAATGGGATTTTTGTGATTCTGCGATCGTTTTTTGGCTATTCACGCTACCGATGGTTGATTCTGCTCCATGGTTTTCATTTGAAATGGTCATACTCATCAAATGTCACAATGATTTCAGCAGAATATCACAAAACTCACTGGTAGGAGCAGAAGCGTTGTACTTCAATTCGAAGGAATCACACAGTTTTTAGAAATTCGAGATGCTGAGAGATTTTCCTATTTCTTCGCTATATTTTAGAAATTCTACGGACCCTTGCTCATGTTTGAATCCTTGAAATGAAAGAATCTTTCTTTTGTTGACAATTCCTACAGCTCGTTCTCCGTCTATTAGGATGAAAAGATTTTCAAGTAGATCTCTGTCAGAAATTGACTTGACTTTTTTCTCCATACCAGGTACATCCTTGAACATTGCTCCTGATGCCATATTGAAGTGAAGAACCTTTCTCTGAACTGCGTTCACCTTAGGAATGGTTTTAGATTGCTAGAAGGACCAACTTTGTCATGCCAAACCGAATATTCACCAAGATCTGACTGAAATACACTTTGATTGCGACAACTCATATTTGACAACTTGAAAAAATTACAATTATTTCAAATTGTTTTTACAAAACATCAAGTATCTCGGTTTTTATCGACAACTTACATTCTCCATATTTTACGGTAGATATTTGTGGAAGTTCACAGTGATTGTCTTGCTCTATTGGATACTTTTCATGACTATTCCACGAGAGTTTTTCATCTGTGATCACTTCTAGGTGTTTTGCCATAGCAGAACTGTTTTAAGGTAGATTTCGATGGATAAACCACCTATTGGGGACGTCACCACAATGAGACTGAATGAAAAGATTTTTGCCGATCATAGTCCCCAGAACCCAAAAACTCCGCAGTTCTCAAGACTATTACGTAGATTTTATTTAATAACAAAATATAGGTTGTGCTTTGACTTACATCCAGTGGAGTCGAGAGTAGGTTGATATATGCGAAGAGAAACATGTAATGAGCGTCAAGTGATCACACCCAAGAACCAACAATATTTAAGTCCGACAAAATCACTGAAAGGACTCAGTAAATCAGTTAAGCTCATAATGGAACAGACAGATTCCGGGAAGAGGGGAACTTAATAACAGAATGACATACCTAACTCGAGAGGTATATGTATAACTGATATGAAACAAGGATAATTTTGCTAGTACCACGAACAGCACAAACAATATTTCATCAATTATTTATAATCAGGTATTTTATATCATTATTCTCTTAGCGTCAGTCTTATAGAATAAATATCTTGCAAATGATGAAACAAACAAGGAAAGGCTATGAAAATCAAAGTGATAATATTATTTTACTACCTAAATTCAATTTAAATTTTTGGCAACACTTATAAATGAAATTAAAATATAAACGTTCACTAATTTTGTCTGTCATCTACATTTTTTGCAGGAGCAGAAAAATACGCTGATAAACCAATTTTTGGTAGTATTGAAAATCTACAGAATTTCCAAATTGTTCTCCTTTTCTTATAACGTACCAATATTGAACGACCCGCATAAAACTACTTCTGACCTTTGTCGGGCACGGTGTCGATGATATTCTAGTTAACAATAAGGTGCCCCTGACCCGAAGCTTTTACGAACCGCAAACCCCAAACAGAAATAACAAGTGTAATAAAACAAAACCCTTTCCAACCGAAAAGTACAGTCGTAATGTGGTGCTATAATTTTATGTCAACATTTATTTGAAATTATATACGTTGTGGTACGGCAAGTTAAACGTCCTAACTAACGGTGATACATGATCTTGCACTTAACCAGGCCGCAGGAAATTACAGGATAACAGGGCACTGACCATTTCACCCTCACGTGTCGTGTATGTACGAATGAAGTGTTCGTAATTAAAGTCGCTCTAACACATTTCATGTGTTACTGTTCACAAGGAGTGGCTGCTATTTTGTGTTACTCGTGAACACATGCTTAATGAAATGCTCGGAATATAACCTAACATACATTTCAGCACAATCAGTGTATCATGCATTTTGCCTATGAGGATTGATTATTTTTGGAAGGGATTTGTTTGTCCCAATCATGGCATTAAACAATATTTATTGAAGCTTTTGAATTATTAGAACGCGAAGGTTTTATATTTTGTCAGATATAAGCAAATGAGTATTTCAAAAGATTCACTTCTGCTTTGCACACGTCGCGTCGATTCCAAATCGAAAAATTAAAATTATCTTTTTTGTGTGAAATTTCTATATATAAGTAAAGTGCTTTCGGCCTGCGGCCATCTTCAGTGCTTACCTGAAATGTTTTCAGTTGTAATATCACAAGAGAGTGAGAATAAAGTGAAAATAATTCGACAGATTATCGAAAAGTTGTTGCTAGGCAATAGTCACGAGAGCCCAATAGGCTCGAGTGGCTATTGCCAAATGGCAACAAGTTTGAGAAAGAAATCTAGAGAATTATTTTCTACTTTATCGAATCCTCGTGTGGTATTCTATAGATTATTGTTTATTACGATCCTAAACACATTTTCTCGCACAATGATACAATGTACCACACCGGTTTTGATTCATTTCTCACTTTTCATGCGAATTGATGACAGACGTCAAATTAAAAATATACATTGTCAGCAATAAAAAAAGAAAATACCCCAAATTATTCCCGCGGCAATTGTCTAGGTAGAATATACCCACTATAATAATGTTTGATTGACCATAACGTACATGCATGATTTAAATTGAGAGTTTCCATTGGTTTCCAGAAAAATAATCAATGTAGTTTTGATATACAAATAGGAGGGATTGTTCAGTAGGGGAAGTCGAGGCATAGTGAACCGTTGAGGCAGAGTGAACTTTTTTTTTTAAATTTCAAATCATTCGAACCAGGTAATCAGTTTCACGTCCTATATTTGCACATTCAAGTGCAACAATGTGCTCAGAACTGGAACACATTTCAACAAACCGGTACGAAGTTTTCGGTTTTTCATAGTCAAATTCCAATCTGGCGAGTTTTTAGTGTAATTTATAACTCGACTAGTTTTTATTGAAATTAGACCTCAATAATACGGTGTAATAAGGTGTTTTGCCTGGAAAATGAGAAAGGAATGTAATGGCATTTCTATATCCACCTCAACTGCCGAACGAATTACAGTTTGGGGTGAAGTGAACTATTCCGCAAGAGGCAAAATGAACATGAATCACTTTGCCCCGATGTTTTCCAATAAGTTTATCAAATACTTTTCAATTAAGATAGACATTTTTTTCGACTAGATAATCTGAATTGAAGTAAGGTTGAATGTGTTGTTTGCTGGTGCGAATGCACGATTTATTTTGTGTTTTTTTTGAGGATGATATCATATGTGCTAGGGGTTTTATCGCTCATTTTTTGTTGAAATTTTCAAGTGCCTGGAAATTTTACTGAGTGCGATTTGGGGACTTATTATCTGATTAAATCCTAATCTTTGATAATAAGGCCTCAAATTTCACGAGTTAAACTTCTTTGAGGCAAAATGCTTCTTTTTTTTTTAATCGCGATGAAATCCTCTGGCACGAATTATATTTGATGATATTTCCCGAATCACATTTGAAACTGGATAAAATTAACAGAGTTCGTGTTATATTTGAATTTTCAACGAGGGAAATTAAAAAAAAAATACTCTTGTTCTAAAATTGAAGGAATCGTATTCGTATCTGAATGATTCGTTTTACAGAATCATTCATTCACAATGATCATTCAGGGCTCTTGCCTATATATAAAATTTTCACTATCAAATCAAATAAGGTTGTATCTGAAGCCGATTAAAGAAATGCTGCTTGAAATAGAATTAAATCCGAGTCTCTCGGGTGAGAGACTTACACGCTAACCACTACTCGAGGAGAACTGTTGTTGATATTATAAAAATAACGGAATTCAATTATTCAATGCCTTATTTGAAAATCGGAAGCTTTCAACATGCTGAAAGAGGTATATTTCAATTGAAATATCGAATCACTGTAATACTGAGTTGAGAATCCCTTGTTCAATCAATTTTGCATTTCCTGTTTCTCTATATCGGAATTGACTGCGTTGACATATAATTTTGACAGGACTTTAGTGTGGTTTCATCGCGAAACAATATCGAATAGACAGTGGTTTTATCAGTATAAAACAGCGAGAAGACCTTTCATCACTAGAAAACTGATCTGATTTTTTCCCTGTTTGAAATTTTGGCCATCTGATTGGCTTAAAAATAATGGGGGAAATAGTCAAGGTGAAATGGTCGGAAAATACATTCGTAAAAGCGTACACCAATCTTGATCGGAGGAACAAAAAAAAAATGCCAAGTATTGAAATATATAGCAGCTGCTACTCAGTTCAATATGCCAGCAACAACATTGTTTCGAAGAACTAAATTGCAAAAATATTCTGACATGGCAGCAAAAAAAAGGTTAGGTAGACTCAAATCAATATTTACGCTAAAGCAAGAACAATATATGGAAGAAATCATCTGAATATTGAACGACATCTATTCGGTTTAACTTTTCATAATTTCAGACATCTTGCCTTTCAATATGCTGGAAGACATAATATTTTCCATACCTTCTCTCAGGAACAATAAATGGCAGAAAAAGACTGGGTTTCTGAATTTTGAAAAGACATGGAATCCTTCTCTCCGTGCCCCAGTGCCAACATCTGCAGCCCGAGCATGTGCATTTGATGAAGTAATCGTCAAAAAATTCCTTGATCTTTTGAAAAGCCTCTTTGACACTTATAAAATATCCCCTTGCAGAATTTTCAGTTCCGGCTAGACCTCAATCAGTACAATGCCTGACAAACAATCTTGAAGGAAAAAAAAACGGGTCGGTAGCTTCTCATCTGCAGAGCAAGGACCCTGGTTACTGCTGAAATTTGTTTCTGCGGAACTGATCGATACTTACCCCCTCTCCTCATATTTTCGACTTGTGAAAAATTATCCAAACTTCTCAAGAGGTTTACCATCTGAAATTGTAGTGGATCCACATATTTCAGGCTGGAAGCAAAGCGATATCCTTGCACCAACATGGTTCACATATTTTAAAAAACATGCAAAGCCAGCAGAGGATGACCCAGTTTTACTATTTTGAAACGGTCATTCAACACATGTTAAAAATTTTTATTTACTTTCATTGGCAAGAAACAGCATTTTGCACATTTCAACAATTTTCCCACATACTTCCCATCCTCTGCAGCCTCTTCCCGTAGACTTCATATTATAGCCAGACCATCCAAAACTGGCTAAAACTGATCCCGAAGTGTTGAAAATACATGATATTAGGGAAATAATTGGACAAGAATATCATAGCTACAACACTCGAAACTGCATTATCAGGATTTTTTGTAGGGGAACAACCTTCCTTGACATGTTTTTTTGGGTAACTTTCCACAGTTCGAAAATGAAAATATTATCAGGAAAATATATACAAGTGTAGAAAAAGCGAAAAAGACTCTGCAAGAAAAATTTCATACAATTGAAGGAGATTCAGTATATTTTGAGAACGTCAATCGAAAACTGTAAAGAGAAGTATCTTTTGAAATTTTACAATTTTTTTTAGGCAGATTCAGGGAACAACAAGTTACTGACAAATTGAATCATATTTCTATTGGAAATATAATTAAGTGAACGCAGTAACTTATCGGGGTGAACGAATTAGTTTGCCCTTTCTGCAGTTGTATAGATTTTCCTGATTATATTTTCATTTTCAGACTGTGGAAGGTTACCCAAAGAACATGTCAAGAAATGCATAATCAGACTTCAAGAATACAATAATTTATCCATATTAAAAAATAGATCCGGGAATGGCATTTGCTTCTGCAGAGTTTTCCGACCGCCCAAAATGACAATCGTGGCAAAAAAAATTTCACTACCAAAACCGCAGATATTACCGACCGATGTGATGATCGTACTATAAAAAATAGTGTTGATGAAAAAGCAACAAAGTCGAATGAAAATGCACAGGTACGTACTACAGATATCAACTAGCAAATTATACGCAACCAGTTCATCAAAAAAACAATGCATGTATTTTACAGGGAGTTGTTCCACCAAGAGATATAAGACTGATCAAGATATCAGTTTTCCAGATCAGCAGAATAGTTCGGTTGCTCAAGAAGTAGGGAATTTCAATATAACTTCAATTATTTTTACGAAAGCTATTCCTCCAAGAGATATTATCCCTATGCCTGGTAAGTTCTAAAATTGCGGCAAGTGGAGGAAGAAGAAACGATCGACTGCAGTGATAACATCAGAAAAAAACCAGCAGAAAATAAAAGCAGTGAAGAAGGAAAAAAGATCTAGTGTGAAAAAAATTGTTGTTGCAGATTCTTCTGACTCTGAAGAACATAATATCGATATACAAAAACCTTTTCTGCTGAAGGAAACATCGGAAATGGAATCATTCAAAACTCTCCACCGAACCAACAATAAACATTTATGTAGATGATCATGTTCTAGTGCAGCTAACTAACGAAAAAGCAATGTAAGAATTTGTTGGGTAAATTATAGACATATTGGAAAATGGGTGTGAAGTCGAATTCATGAGGCAATATGAAGAAAACTGCAACGTTTTTAGTTTTTTAGAAATCAATGATATTTCATTTTTAATTGAAACTGAAATTATAAGCAAACTTCGCTCACGCAAACTGAGGTATGAGTGGCAATTTTCTATTCTTTGAGGATTTCTTCCATAACCAGAGATCTGTTTTGTTTAGTAACTTATTAATTTTTTTTACAAATTCATGATTGAGTTGTATTTTGCCATGCAATTCTCCAAAGAGTCATACATGTTTGAGTGAATTATTTTTCAAATATGCTTTCGTTGGTGATGAGAAAAATCGTGGTTGAGTTTTTTATCCCTAATTGAATATTTCAATGATTTGGTCTGTTCTACTTTGCCCCTCAAACAAGTTCAACATTTCACAGCCTTTTGAAAATATGTTTTCAGCATATTGCATACAGATTTTCAGTTCAATACTTTAGTGGTTCAGATACCCTACAGGAAAAAAAGTATGCTCAAACTATTTTTTTTTGAGCGCTATGATGTGAAAAACCTTAACTAGTTCATGAGGGCCAAAAGCCAGAAACACGTATACGGTTAACACTTCTCTTCGAGAACTATGTCCATTACGGTTCCTCCATTATTTTGTTTTCAACAGTCCCCTCGATATTTCTTCCCTTCATCTTGATAATACTGGACTCGGATGTCACGCAGGTAGATATAGCTGCCTCCGTGGTGACGTTGGTTGTTGCCCTGGAATGCAGGGTCTGCTGACCGAAACCACAAATGAGCGGCTGGCTTCTGTTAGTTGACTCCGTTGATTCATCGTTTACTACCAAATGTTGTCCATTCTTGCACTCCTTCACCGTAATTATGAGGGCCGATAGCCCAAAACACTTGTCTACGGTCACCACTTCTTTTGGAGGGCTATGTCCATTAAACCTCTTCCATTTTGTTTTCAACAGCCCCTCGATATTCCGTCCTTTTATCCTGATAATCCTGGACTCGGATGTCACGCAGGTAGCTATAGCTGCCTCCGTGGTGACGTTGGTTATTGCCCTGGAATGCAGGGTCTTCTAACCATAACCACAAATGTGCGGCTGGCTTCTGTTTGTTGGCTGCGTTGATTTGCCGTTTACTACCAAGTGTTGTTCATCCTTGCACTTCTTCACCGTACTGATGAGGGCCGAGAGCCCGAAACACGTGTCTACAGTCAACACTTCTCTTTGAGGGCTATGTTCATTAAATTCCTCCCATTTTCTTGTCAACTGGTTTCCCGAATGCTCCTACCTGTCATCAGAAAAAAATATTTTGATAAATCTCGTGAGCATATTCACTATTCACTTGTGTTATACGTTCCTGGTTCAGAGAATTACATTTCTAATGTTGGTTCCAATAAAACGGCTGGACTCTTATGGTGAGACAACGTGTGATGACGTCATTCAAATTCGTTAAATTATATTCTGAGAAAATATACAGGGTTATTCGAAAGTACTTTGACAAACTTCAGGAGGTGATTTCTCACAATATTCTAATATGAATTGCTCAAATAAATATATGTCCGGAAACGCTACGTTTCCAAGATACAGGGTGTTGAATTTTCATTTTTATTTTCGTTTTTTTTCAAATAACTTTCGAAATACTGACCTAAATTGAACGAAAATTGATATTGGGAGGTTTTTCGAAGTTTTAAATACGAAGCTGATGTTATTATTGCTTTTACTCATAGGGGGCGCCACCCACACGTCTTTCTCTTTATTGAAGATTATTAACTTTTTTGAGCGTACTTCTAGCACATGTTTCAGTGGAAAAATCAATTCCTCCATCATATCTACGTAAAAAAGCTAAATCTATTACAAGACGCTATAAGCAACTGTTTTCTAGATATTTGGACTTGAAAATTTCATGTCGATTATTTGATAATCGATGCGTGTTGAAGTTATTACCATTATTTTTTCATTTTTCACAAGAATGCTTGGGAAATCAATTTGACGTTTGAGTTAGTAGTTTTGGTGTTTTGTAGGGGGCGCCACCTATTCTGTTTATCTTTACTCGTTTGAAATAGTTATTTTTGTATCAAGGGTGCGAAATCTGTATTTGTTTTAATGAAATTTGCAAGAAATATCAACATTTCAAGAAATTTTGAATATTTAGAATAAAATGAAATAAAGAAAACCAAATTGTATTCAAATAAATTGTTCAAAGTGTCCATCTTCAGCGAAGATACATGCATTCAGTCTTCTAGTCATTGAGTCTTGTACCCGCTCAAAAATTATTGGTGTGTTTCTTATTGTTTCACAGGGGTCTTCTTTTCAGTTTCTTAGATCTTCCTCGTTCGCTACTGGAGTTTCATAAACTAGAGACTTCAAATGTCCCCAAAAATAAAAATCCAGCGGGTTCAGATCTGGAGACCTTGGTGCCCACGCCTAGTAAGGTTCTTCAACACCCCTACCGATCCATCGATTTGGATAGACAGTGTTAAAGAATTCCCTGGCTACAACTCTGAAATGAGCCGGAGACCCATCATGCATAAACCACATGCGGATCGAATTTCCAATGGTACATTCTGAAGTAGTCCCGGCAATTTATTTTCTAAAAAGTATCTGTAAGTTGCGCCATTCAATCGTAACGGAAGAAAGAAAGGACCTATCAAGTAATTATCAATTATTGCCGCCCATACATTTACAGAAAATTGATACTGATAATATCTTTCACTAACTGCGTGCTGATTCACCAGAGCCCAAACATGGTTGTTATGAAAGTTTGTGATAACATTCTGGGTGAAGTTTGCCTCGTCCGTTAAGAGTACAAATCTTGAAAATTGAGGATTTCCAGCCAATTTTCTCAGAAACCACTGACACATAGTAATGCGCTGGGGAAAGTCTCGTGGCAAAAGAGCTTGTATCCTTCGAATATGGTATGAATAAAATTGTTGATCGTGGATGATTCTCCAAACTGTGGACTGAGTAGAATTGAGAGTTTCAGCAATTATTCTTGTACTTGTCTCTGGATACTCCTCTAGAGCGTTCAAAACAGCTTCTTCCGATTCTGGGGTTCGGACTGCTCGTGTTGAAGTCAAACGACGGTGGAGACTGGTGAATGTTGGAGCTGAAGGCAGTTCTCGATTAGGAAATCGCTCCTGGTAAATACGTCTTGCTTCGCGTGCATTGCCATCCGCAAGGCCATACACAAAATGCATATCGGCTTATTGTTCAAATAATTCATTTTTCCAAAGTTAGTGTTTAAAACCTCACAGAAACTTCAACAAAACAACAAAACGTTTAGCTGTGACATAATATGTTATTACCAAAACTACTTACTTAAACGTCAAATTCGTTTTCTGAGCATTCTTGTGAAAAATCCAAAATAATGGTAATAACTCCAACACGTATCGATTATCAAATGATTGACTTGAAATTTTGAAGTCCAAATATCTAGAAAACGGTTGCTTATAGCGACTTGTAACAGGGAAAGCTTTTTTGCGTAGATATGACAGAGAAATAAATTTTTTTCCTAAAAAATATGCTAGAACTACGCTCAAAAAATTTATGAAGTTTCAAAAAAGAAAAGACGTGTAGCTGGTGCCCCCTACGAGTAAGAGCAGTGATAACATCAGGTTCGAATTCGACACCTCAAAATACTCCTCAATACCAATTTATTTTCAATTGAGTTCAGTATTTCGAAAGTTTAAAAAACAAACGAAAATAATAAAATAAAACTTCAACATTCTGTATCTTGAAAACGAAGCGTTTCCGCACATATATTTGATTGGACAATTCATATCAAAATATTGTGAGGACTCACCTCCTGAAGTTTGTCAAAGTAGTTATGAATCACCCTCTATGTATGAGTGATTTTGAAACGAACTACGTAGTGAATTTTAAGTTTGTCGCGAATAGAATTATCATAAGACAGATGCGATGGCGACAAATGCAAAGCTGGGGTTGGTGATGGAAAAGTGGTAGAACTGCCGGAAATGATCAATTAGAATATTAATAATGAATTGGTAAAAGAACTTTCAAACTCCCTATGTTATATGAGGTTGGCTTGACAGAATCGACTTTCAGACTTCTTATGCCTTATAAGATTGGCTTGAATTTTTTTTTTTCTTTATTAAAAGGGTGTGAGGTTGTTTTCATGAAAACTTCAATCCATACAAGGCATTTCAATGAGGGCTTGAAGTAAGAAGTAGAAATTAAGTGGAGTAAAGAGGTGGAAGATGGAAATACTCAGAGCCCCTATTCCACATAAAGAGGAGGAAGAAATTCCAACCAGAAGAGGAAAGGAGTAACAACCACGGATGCAGGAATCCCTTGATCCATTCAACGAAATAATCAACACCACGAAATGAAAATTATGGAGGAGGAAGTAAATAAAAACTTTTTAACAAAAAATTAAACCGACGAAAAAATCAACTGAAAAGCAAAAAATTTAATAAACCTTCTCAGTCTACATGATAATTGAGCTTCTGAACTAATGTAAGTAACTGATTTTGAGTCGGCGCCAAACAAACAATTATCGAGGATCATTATCTATGAAAGAAGTCATCAAAACGCAGCCGTGCATCTCGCTGCCATCATTTTACGCTCCACCTAATTCAATTGCTAGTTTGTTTGGCGCCGACTCAAAATCAGTTACTTACATTAGTTCAGGAGCTCAATTATCATTTAGACTAAGAAGGTTTATTTTATTTTTTGCTTTTCAGTTGATATTTTCGTCGGTTTAATTTTTCGTTAAAAAGTTTTTATTTTTTACTTCTCAGTTCCGTATTTCGTTGGTTTAATTTTTTGTTAAAAAGTTTTTATTTTTCAATTTTTTGTGGCTGAAATCTACCAATTACTACCTACTTGTTTTTTGATTACTTTCAAAATACTTACATACCCACCTTACTTCAACTATTACCAGTTAAATAATATGATTATCTACTTTTACTATTTGTTGTAATATAAATTATTTCAGTTGTTCTGGTTAGTTTATTCCATTACTTTGTATATCATTCCATCCTCTCATAAAATATACTGATTTTGACGGAACAAGAATAATGTCAGTAGCGATCTGTCATTGTCAACTACGTATGTGTGTGCTAATGTTCACTAGTGAAAAATCAATTATCCCCTATTTTTCTACCCGTAAGGGTGGCTAATTCCTTTCGAAATCCAAATATAAGGTATACCCTATCTATTAAAAAAAGAATCATCCAAACGGACCAGAATTCAGAGGGTGAGTGATAAATATCCTTCATTTCGCTACCCTTAGGGGTGGATCTTATTTTCTAAATTCAGATGGGATCAAATTCGAAGTACACCCTATCCACTGAAAAAAGAATTATCGGAATCGGACGCCTCAGTAAAAAGTTATGCGTGATCATACATAAAAAAATATGATGGAAAAACATAAAATATACGGGTCGAATAGAGAACCTCCTCCTTTTTGGTTTCGTCGGTTAACGAAAGGGGTTGAAGGACAGACGGCCTCAGCCGCTTCTTTGCCCGGACACCTCACGGGTGGATTGGCTCGATATGTCATGTAATGGCACAAAATTTATATACCAGTTGAGTCAAGTGTTGAGATCAAATTTCTCATTTGAACATTGTATATTTATTTCCAGATTACCAAAAAAGTATAATGATTTTATTCTCGGAATTTTTATTGTATTTACCTCACTTTTTTATTAGCCAAGCAGGAATTCAGGAACAAATTTTTGGTATTTTAGCGGAGTTCCTAATATTATCTTGTCTTGTCTTGTTTTCCGTGCACTACGGTGCACGTTGAGACTGGAAGGTCATGACTATTACCTTACCACTTGATGAATATGTTGAATCTACAATTCATACTTTTTTCTAATAAATCTTGAATTTATAACATTTTCTATTAAGTTCTATAATGAATTGAGAAACAATTTTGTGATTTTGAAATGCACAAATGTACTTTACATTTCTGGCATTCTATATGTGTCATGTGTCCTCCCTATGTACATTCAGCGACCGTTCTCAATCTACGTCTTGAGAATTGAAGATATTATATTTTCCTACATACAATTTCCAATTACTTGAATTTTTCCATTTTGTTGACATCAACCAGTTTCCCACTCGTCCTCTTGGTCACTAAGAAACCCGAGATCTGATTGATCATTGTCCACTGATTGTTCATGGGTTAGGTATTTTTTACTCATTCTCAATCAAAGCGACTATAATAAATTTATTTTTCGATAAATAAGAAAACAAGTTGGGTTAGTACTCGCATCAGATATTATTCCAATGAGTCCCAAAGTGCACGATAGTCTACTAGATTTGATCTTTCCAAATAACATTGTCACATTCAAATGGGCATAAAACGATTACTTTTCAGGATAATAACAAACCTTCGGCAAACAAATATAATATGATGAAACTGTTTCACACAACCAAATTCTTTAAAATTGAGGATTTTAAGACCTACGTAAGACAGATTTCATGGCCATGCAACCCGTAAAACAATTTTTTTGATATTTCAGTTTTTCCAACATAGATGGCGGCACATATGAGTCTGAATTGAATCTAGGAGGTACACTGAAGTGTACAATCGGATCGAATAGTCAAAGTTTGGTGAAAGTTTGTATTTATAGGCTTACAAAATTGTGTACACCCAGAGAACACTAGGAGCAAAAGGTATATCGACTAAAATAGCCACAACAAATAACCAATGCAAATATTTCCTACAAAAACACTAATTCCCTAGGTCAAAATTTGATAAATTCCAAAGATAAAATTGATATTCTAGATAAAATTGGTATTTACAATTTGTCCTGTAACGATTACCAATCTACTTATGTTTAAAGAACTTTCAGACCTCTCAAAACTAGAATTGAGGAACATACTATAGTCCTGATGATTCAACGTTTGGTTTTCATTTTAAATATAATTATCACTTCTCCAATCCAGAAACCAATAGCGAAATATTGCACAATAAATCTCTAGGAATTAAATAAAATCAGACGTTTATGAAGATCTAGAAATAAATAGAGAATGTGAAAGTAGAAATATTGTGTCCGAAAGAAATATATGAAAGAAGGGAATTTTTGTGGCATGGTGGAAAAATTATTAAATTAAAGAAAAAAATGCATCCTCAAGTGGGAGTCAAACCCACGACCTTATGATCTCTAGCCATACGCTCTAACCAACTGAGCCATTCGAGGACATAGGAATCGACACACACTCGCGAATCCTTTTCTTCCATAATTCAATGTGCATGTTAGAAATGAATCGAATATCAAACGTACTTATCAATGGCCGCCGAGAGCCGTTACCTGTCACTTCTAACATCTAAATAGAGAATGTTGTAATAACAGATGTGTATCAACACTAAAGTTAATTTTAATGAAGATGTACCATTACATCACATATCCAGCAAATCCACCCATGTCCGTGTAGAAGATAGCACCTCAACCACTTCCGTTAGTTGGAAGGTGCAACTGAGGCTGCCTGTCCTTCACCCCCTATCATGTCCTTCATGGGATCTCTGCATCCATCGTTGTTACTCCTGTGCTTCTTCTGGTTGGAATTCCTCATTCCTCCTTATGTGGTTTGAGTCCAGCGAGCACAAAAACATCTCAGAGATGTTGAAAGTACGAGATTTTGAGACATTGAAACATCCACCGCGATGTTTTGTTTATACATGAATAGATCTTTTATAGAACAGCCAATGTCCGCCGCAGGTGACGATTTTTAGGATGTTTTTTGTAGCCTTTTCATTGACACAACAGACCATTCCCAAAACGTTCTGGGCACATTGAGTTGCGGTGAATAAAACATTTTTAGAGATCACTTTCAGAAGCTTTTTGTTATTTATTTGTACATTTGAAGTTGTTACAATCTATTTGAAATTGAGTATTTTTCTATACCACCTGGAATGCATCCCTATTTTAGGATGTTTATCATGTAATCTATATGGAGACCCTTGTTGAAAAACGAACTTGACACATTCTGAGGGTAACTTTTCCATTAATTGATCCTGTTAGGATGATAGTGTTGATGTTGAAATGAAAAATAAAGTTTTGTATAACATCCAAAGCTTCCATATTTCTTAGGGTACTGAAATTAAGATTTCATCTCATGAAAGAGATTTGATGTGAAATATACCAACCACCAATTCTGAAGATAATTGCAATATAATTTCAATTGTATTTCTGAGAAGGAAGCTTTAGTTGAAGTTATATTTAGAAAATTATTAATTTTTACTGTGATTCTTAAGTTTTATCACAAACCGAATTCTTCTATTCGAAGAGTCAATACATTTCAGTTAGCATAAATCTGTTGGAAAACATGAGAAGTTGTTTTTTACTCCCATAATCTGAAAACTAACAAAGTTCCTAATGGAAAAATGTATAAAGAAAACAGGTCGTCATTACAAAAATACACATTGTGTGCTTTTGAGGTTATATTATGTTTCTGGTCTACGCAAATACATTGGTAATGTTTACTACACTCATCACTTTCCACATTTTTCTCAGTTAGAGAAAAACTTCAACCAACGTTTCACAGTGTTCCATGACCATGTGCTTAAGATGCCTGAAACCTCGTGTATTTTTTTATTTTTTTATTGAGAAAAAAATCGCATCAACCATTTCGGTTATTGGCGAACATTATTATATACATTTTTACAGTTTGTTTCTAATGTCTATGATGTTGAGGAACATTGTGGAGTATACAATTTGGACCTAGGATTGTTTCCAAAGTTCCCTGTATCTTGTTATCATTTCTCTGTGAAGTGAAGAGTGGACATCCTACCAGGATATGTTTGATTGATAACTTTTCGTTACACGTTCCGCACATGGGTTCATTTTTGTTATTAAGGAGTTGGTCATGGGTGAGCCGAGTGTGTCCGAGACGTAAACGGGTAAGAAGCACTTGGTCGCTACGATATTTTGGTGGATATTGCCACGGTTTCACTGAGGGTTTCACTCCACGAAGTTTGGATGTTGATTGTCGCCATCGATTCTACCACGCACTTTCTAAACTATTTTTTATCGTGTATCGAAAGTCGCTTGCCATCACTTGAGTTATAGTTTCAGAATTTGTATGGGTTATGGCTTCTTTTGCTCTTCTATCCGTTCCTTCGTTTCCTAATATCCCAATGTGTGATGAGATCCAGATGACTTTTATGAGTTTCTGCTTCTGTTCTGCTAGGTGGAGCTGGTTTTTTGTTTCAACTGCGGACGGGTGGGAAGGGTAGATTTGTTGCAGAGTCTCCAGTGAACTCAGCAAGTCGGTCAGAATCAACAATTTCTGCTAATCAGATGAGTTGATTAAGATGGTCGCACGATAAATGGCATATAGTGCACCAGTAAAAACAGTACTGGATGGGGATAATCTGAATTGATGGCACGTTCTAGGACCCACTTCTGCTGCACCAGTTCCTTCAGATGTTTCAGAGGCATCGTTGTACAGCAAAGTATAATCCTCATGATTCTCTAGTATGGCTCCGAGGTTGTTTTTGATAACAGCTGGATTTGTTGATTGTTTAGGAAATTTGCTGAGGTTTATGAGACATACTGGTTTGGGTAAGGTCCATGGGGGAAAGGAGGTAAGAAGTGGAAAAACATTCTGGAAGGGTGATATTCAGTTTTCGGGTGAAAATTTTGAACCTCTCATGAAACGGTTCTGGGGATCTGGGTTTATTGTCGTATAAGTTACTGAATTTGTTCGTGTGGGATGTTTTGGTTGGGCCTTTGATTTTGTAGCATATACTATACTCAGATATGTTCTTCTGTCTTCCAAGAAAGGTTCGCTGGCTTCACAGTATAGACTTTCCACTGGTGTAGTTCGATATGCTCCAAGTGCTATGCGTAGGGCCGAGTTTTGTATCGTGTCGAGTCTTTTCAGTGAGGATTTAGTAGCTGAGGCGTATGTGGTTGAACCATAGTCCAACTTTGATCGAATGAGTGTCCTGTACAACATGAGTAGTGTTTGGCGGTCCGAACCCCATTCTCTGTTTGCAAGGGTCCTAAGTTAGTTGAGTCTCTGATAGCACGAAGAGATCAGGTTTTCTATGTGGGCATTCCAGTTTAGTTTTTGGTCCAAGGTCATACCCGAAAACGATATGGATGTCTCAAATTTCAAGTTCTCGTTGTTCATCTCGAGGGGGGGTGTGTTATTGATGTTTTTCTTAGAGAATAATATGCAACGTGTTTTAGTGGCAGAGAAAGTGAAACCAGATTCATGTGACCATTGTTCTAGGTCTAAGAGGGTGCTTTGTGTCATAACGAACGAATTGTCTATGTTTTCAGTTCTACAAGTTATAACTAGATCATCGGCATAGATGCGTCCTTTCAGGGAAAGCTTGAGTTTGTCCAGTATATCGTTGATTGCAATGATGAAGAGGGTAGGACTTATAACTGAGCCCTGTGGTATTCCATTATCAAGGGTCCTTTCGTTAGATTTGTTTTAACATTGAAAGTTCTGTTCTTTAGAAAATTTTTGAAGAAAATTAGACAGTTCCCTTCGATGTTCCAGGCTTGAAGTTTATGGATTATGCGATCGCTGGAGGCTATGTCAAATGCTCGTTTTATGTCGAAAAATATGGCCAAGCAGTTTTGTTCCAAGGCAAATGCTTCGTGGATGTCACTTTCTGAGTCTAGGATATTATCTATCGTTGATCTATGTTGTCTGAATCCGCTTTGTTCTGGTATTATCAAGTTGTGCTTTTCTAAAAATCCATAATAATCTGTTTTCGATGATCTTTTCCAGTAACTTGCACATCGCGCAGGTCAGGGATATAGGTCTGTAAGATTCAGGATCCAATTTGAACTTTCCAGGTTTTAGTATAGGTATTTTTATAGATTGCGACCATACTGCTGGGAAATTGTGTCCTGTCCATATCGCATTGAAGAGTTTGAGAAGATGTTCATGAGCGCTTGGAGGCAGATTTTTCAGGAATACTGCCGGAATGTTGTCTGGACCTGGGCTTGTGTCGCGGAGAGAAAGAGTGCTTCTTCGTATTCGGTTTTGGTGAGGGGTGAATTTAGCATATGTTTTTCATTATCGCCAATTCTTTCACCTTCTGGTGCTTGAATCATCTGGCTAGTGGATGGAGCGAATCTGTCATCTAAACGGGATCTGTACCTGTAGGTCCTGGCTAATTCTTCCGCGATTTCGAAATCATCGGAGGTCATGTTATTAGGCGTTCGGAATAGGTTTATTTCACTGCAGGTGTTCATCCCTGAATTTTTTTTAACATTCTTCCAGACCTCAGTCATAGGTGTGAGCTATTTATTGTCAGACAAATTTTTTCCAAGATTGACGTTTGGAATTTTTCACAATAAGTCGAGATGTAGCCCTGAGCCCCATGAATTCCAGTCGGTTTTCTGGGGTTCGGTTCCTCTTGTATTTATTGAGAGCCCTTTTACTTGCTTCAATTGACTGTTCGCACTCTTTGTTCCACCACGGTACTGGCTTGTGGCGTTTTATGTTTTGCGTTTTTTTGATTGATAGTTCGGCTGCTTTCATGATTACCCTCGAATAATTATCAAGGGATTCATCGATGTTTGTGGTGGATTCACAAAACCTAATTTTTGAGTCTACTACTTGGGAGAATCTATCCCAATCTGCAGTTTTTGTATTCCATTTTGGAGAATGGGCGTAATTATTAGGAGTTGCTTCACTATTGGTGACAACTGAGGGATAGTGATCACTGCTATAGGTATAGTCTAATCTGTCCCATGATGATTTCTGTAAAGTGTTGGGATCACATGAAGTAAGGTCGAGTGGTGTTGATTCCCCGGATTGTATATTGAGTCTTGTAGGTCTGCCGTCATTCAAAAGAGATACTTTGAATTGCTCTATGATTTCTTCGATTATTCGTCCCCTCGAATCAATACGAGGTGATCCCCATGAGAAGTTGGAAGCATTGAAGTCACCAGCTATGATTCGAAGTTCGGGAATTTGTTCAAATAAATTTATCAACTCTTGTTTTTCGATTACTTCTCCTGGTGGTAGGTATATACTACATATACTGATAGAAGCCTTTCCCTCTATTCTCCCTGCTATGACTTCGATATTGCTTTCAATGGGTATTAGGTCTGCTTCTATGGAGATCTTTACCAGAATTGCGACTCCTCCGCGTGCTCTATGACGGTTCTTACGTTTTTTACAGAAATTTCGGAAGCTTCTTAAAACTGTTTCATTTTCGCGCTTGAAATTTGTTTCTTGAAGACATATGATATCTGTTTTCTGTTCTGATATTAGAATTTGAAGCATTTGAAGGTTGTTATAGTAGCCGTTGATGTTCCACTGCAGTATTGAGGAGAAGGATTTTCTTACACCTATATTGTTGAATGTTGATTCGAAAATTCAGGTAAGTTATTCGTTCGTTTTTAATAGGTCGTGTCCTGTGAAGAATCACTTTCGAGATCGGAGTGGTTATCGTCTTGTTCCATTTAAAGATGTGCTAGTAATTTTTTTTTGAGTTTGGTGCATCTGCTTTTTATAGATATTTCTTTGAGTAGTGAATATATCTTAGTTAGCATGTCAATTAAGGCAGTGGAATCAGTTGTGTAATTCTTCATTATATTTATGGGTTCCGAGGATCCATAAACATTGTCGAATAGATCTGTAATTTGGGTGAAACTGAGAATGAACGATGGTGAGTGAGTGGTTATGTAATCTTTCGCTGGTTCAACTAGTTCATTGGCAGAAGTAAAGTTCTTACTAGTTTTGGGCTTTTTGGTGGTTGGTATTTTGTCTGCTGGTTTGATGAAAAGGTTTGGAGATAATATATAATTCAGTTCTGGTTGGATGGTAGCTGTTGCTGGTAGAGTGACAATTTTTTCGTGATATCGTTTGTTCTCTGATGCGTTTTCCCTTATTTCGTTCTCGGGTTCAGAGGGTATAGTGGGTTATTCAGAAATATTCTTTGTTGGAATTACTAGCACATACATATTTATCCAATCCGATATCATCACTTATTGGAAGGATTTTCCCGTCTATTGTATATTCATAATCAACAATCAACTCATATTCCAAAATAAATGTGGACAATAATGATAAACAATGGAATACACATACTGATTGTCAATGAGATAACATCGAATGAAGTGATCACCATCGAAATATATATGACATGTAAATGTTTCAATCAAAGGAATCTCGAAATCAAATTTTTTGACTGATTATGACAATATAGTCTCATAATATATTCAATTCTATCCGAAAACATAATTATTTATTGATCTTGCAAATACGAAAATACCCGAAGCGTTTCCTTAGTCTACATTCTATTTTCAATTCATTGCAAAAATCATGAAAACCATGAGATTGGATTTGTTACACAATGATAAATTCTATGTCGAAAATTTAAATCAAGTTTTTCTGATCATTTGCTGTTTCCAAAATAAAGGAAAAAGAAAGGGCTACCCTCAAAATAGAATAACAAGTGCCACACGGGACAACAACAAAAAACTTCATTTTTTATCTGATAATACTGTGAATTGAACAGGGAAAGATTATCCAACACTTCACATAATCTTACGAGAAATTTTGGTATTCCTCTTATTCGCCAATCTGTCCATATTTATTTTATAAAAGAAGAATTTAAAAAAGTTTTTGCGTAGTAGAGCCATTCATACATTCGTTCATGTCATTTGCTGAAAATTATACAAAACATGTAAGGTCTTGACTGAGACACGTCTGAATATCTTGAACAGAGAAAATAATATGAATAATTGATATGGGTCCATCAAATTGAGTCTGGCCGCTTGGTGTTACCTACGTATTTTGCCCCATGAACACGAATTCGAAGTCAGAACGCGTCGTTCTCAAATACTTTCGTAGGTTCAACGATCAATAATAGCCCCTTTTTCGCCATTTTAGCAATAAGAAACGTTCAAAACACATCTTAATTATAATTTATGGAATTTGTTAGGCCTTTTCCATTATCCACATACATTTTGAACAAGCACCGACTTTGAATTTGTATTCATGGGGCAGAAATACATGAATACCAACTCGGTGGAGTCGTATCAATAGAAAATTAACCATACAAAATTGGTACGCACTACAATTGTTCATAATAAAAATTATTTCGGAACACTTCTCAAAAATTCTATATAACACTGACATAAGTAGATGGAATAGTTCATTCTGAAATATGTTACATCGATCAATCAACCTCAAAATATTTCACAACGAATTGACATAACCTTGAAGGCGACAAAAGCACAATCACAGAACATATCAGAGACACAAATCACAAAAACACCCTGTGGGTCTTTAATTCAGTTCACTGAATTATAACAAGAAACGACGTCGGCGCCATCTGAAACACTACATAACTCCCTTTATCAAGTGGGCTGGTGTCCCCCAGTTTGTCCCAATATTTTATTGGTATAAGTGAATACACCATGGTTTTAAGACACCTTACATGTGCCATACCATACAGTCCAGTCGTCCAGTGTTATTCTGCGAGGTTCATCAGGTGTACCACACTGGAAAGCCAAATTGTAAGATAGCGGGAATTTTAAAATGGAAGCAGAAAATGAGTGGATAGGTCATTCCGACATTTGGTTTTTATTATAATGAATATTATTGGTTTCATTTGCTTTTGAAAATATAAGAATGTTGTTCATGTTCTGTGTAGAATAGGAGGCAATGGTATTAAAATAAAAAAATACAAAATGAAATAAATAGTTGAAAGTGAGGGGTCGAAAAATATAAATATTCTAAGATTCAATTCACATGAAATTCTTTACTTTCTG
>JAFIRS010007309.1:0-26389 GCA_018342105.1 Gonioctena quinquepunctata | reverse complement strand
TCTAATAATATGGTTAGAGATTCTATAATATCAATGGCATCAAAATGTATAATCATCTCCCCATGACCACTAGAGAGACTACATGTCTCAGGCGATTCAGAAGAGATCTAAAAAAAAATCTTGATATAACAATCATTCTACGAGCTGGATGAATACTTTAACTCAAACCTAGTCGCAGTTCCACATACTCATTACCCTTGACTATAACAAATTTTCTTAATAGCTCCATAATACGTAACATTGTCTTCATTTATTTATTTATTTTTTTATTTTCATACATACTGAATTCTGTCCTTTATACAGCCTTGCCTATTTACCACACTTTGTACCTTTTGGTCTGCATGTCTTGAATGTATATGTATATGGCGTATCTTTGACAATATCTATCTATTTTTATATATATTTTTATATTGTTACCTAACTGTATGTTCATAATCTTAGATAATTTTTATAATTTTATAATTTTTACAAATCTATCACTAATATGTTCAACTCTGTACCTTTAATAATTTCATTATTTGACAATGAAGCATATCTTGATTGATTGAATAATAAAATTTGTCGCTATTGTTGTACAACAAAAAAATCGAAGTTCCACTAAGTTCATATGAACTCGGCAAAACAACTTTTGATAAAATGAAAAGCAAACTATCAGGGCTAATATTTTTTCAAAAAACCATTTCCTCGCTAATTATAAGAACTGAAAAACAACCTTTGATAGAAATCCACGGAAAGGGCTAATAATTGGCCGCTACTTGGTTGTGAAATGATTGATTTTGTCGCGATTGTTGTTTAATAAATGAACCGTTGTTCCGCTAAGTTCATATGAATCCGAAAAAACAAACTATAATGGCTAATCATTCAGTTAGTTATTAAAGATTTCGGTATTAATGTTATCCTATTTTTGAACCACTTCACTCGAATAAAAATATGGACCGAGAATCTTGATGGAGAATAAAAATATGAATTTTCATTCACTTTGTTGGAAAGGTCATCCGGTTTGTTGCTTTCTTGAATAAAAATAAATTTCTGCACTCCTGACGGTCGCCTTTGATCTCCAGAAAGGCCCTTTAGTCTCGCCTTTTTGGCACGTGCAGATTCTCATCTCTGGCTACTGCCCTGAAAACATCAGACTGTCTCCCACCTTTGTATACTTCAAAAACAAAACTGTTTTTTCTGCTTCCCGTAGATTCTCAATTTGTTTTCTATTCTATTCGTGTTTCGTCCCGCCAGTTGTTCATTTCAATGAATCGTACACCACTTCACCATCTTGGATTGAAGGTACAAAAATTGATTTTTACAAAATAATTCCTCAACGGTCCGGTACAAATTTAAAGGAAACTAAATTCCCTACATTTTTTATATGAACACTTTTTTCATAATTCTGATATGTGGAGAGTTACAGCGGCAGGAACGTGACCAATCTTCCAAAAAATTGTCCAAGTTGATCTTCTCACGGTAAATTTTAAATTACAATAACTGCTGATGTCTTGATTGTCAATACAGCAATTTCCTTCTGCTCATCATTCGACGCTGTTTTTATCATTGGCAAAGATGTCGATCTTCCTGTTCTGCTGACAGCATTAGGATTATCCAAAACCAACATCATGCGATAATGCACCAGAGGTCATCATGGAGAGCGACAACGGAGATGGGGCAATGACATGGATGGAAGTCCATATTATCAGTGCGCAAAATGGGTTTGAGGATAACACTGACAACGAAGAGGATTATGAAGGCATCAACATCAACCGACCCGGACCATCAAAAAGAAATAGAAGTATACTCGGAGACATCTCAAATTACGGAAAACTCAATTGCAAAAAAGAGAACATCTCTGGATTAGCCTACCTCAATTAAAGAAAAATGTTCATGTTTCTGCCGCTGTAACTCGTAACACATCAGACTTAGAAAAAAGTGTTCTTTCGTTTTCCTGAAACACAGGATACATTTGAATTATCAGGAGTCATCGACTACAAAAGAAAAACATCTAATAAGCGGACTTTCATTCAGGCTCTGAAATCCATGGGACATTACACGGCGTTCGTTAGTAGGGGTACGCACTGGATTGCGTATGATGATTCGAAAGATAGTCCAAAAAAAACAGAACAAAAATGCGACAGTCAACACAGAGCTGTTTTTTTTCGTTAAAGAACCTCTTCAGAGCCAATTCCAATTAATATTATATTTTCAAAATTGTAGACAGTTACATCTATGGTTATAAACTGAAATTCTGTCATCTCATTGTGAACAATAAATTCCATTCGACAACAGGTATTACAACTATTTATTTTATTTCAAAAAAATCATCAGTAATCTGACATGTTTTTTTAAATAAAATATAAGATGAACCTATTTTCAGCGTCCGCCCTGACCGATTCCAAACTAAAATAGTCTGTGCATTTACTCAAAGGACCTCGCAGCGCATCAATGGAAAATTGGCTTTCGGTTAATTTGCTCGAATTTTCATATATTGCAGAACTCGTGATGCTGATCAAATGTCTCCATTGCACCACCGCTCTAAATTCAACAGTTTAGATTATTATTACGAACAAATATGGACTTCAACTTTCCATTTGTAAGCCTATGTCATGAAATATTCACTCTTAGTCATGTATACTATCCCGACACTAAGTTCATTTGAAAAGTACCCACACTTGGAGAGGAGATGGACTAGCTGCAACTTTAGTTTGGTCAGAATGGCTCTGGTTTGGAAGCAACCATATCCATTTGTTCAACAAATACTGAATTGTCATTTTGCAATAATTGCATATGTTAAGTTCCAATTGAAATCATATCAATTATTGAAAAAAGGCCTAATCGTCACCGGTTGAATTGTTTTACGTGTGATGTAATATTCAATACACAAAATATGGCGTGACTCGATGGAGAACCAAATGAATTGAAACGAGAAGTTGTCATTGAAAGACGCGACCAAAGGGGACTTCCACATGTCGCAGAAATTGTTGGAAATATAATCGGTTTGACATGCAACCAATCAATTATTCGAAAGGTTCATCACCTTCAAGAAGATCCAGGATGTTTGAGATTGAATAGTTCAACACAATCCTCATGGCACACGTGTCTCATTTGCGATGGTGTAGCTGATCTTCAAAGACTCACAATAGAATGCAGAGTCAACGTGTTCACAAATCAGAACATCTATATACCAGGAAATACCCATTCCTGTAGAATTCATCTTGATGATCGTGAGTTTTTATTTTCCATTATACAGATAGGCTTAAGATATATCAATAGACCGTATGCTCTGAAAGGTCAGGAACTTCAATCATTTTTAAACGAGCGTAAATTGGATTACGTAGTCGAGAATAGTTTTTCTAATGAAGAATTGAAATCCATTGCTCCGCTCACAGAAGAAGAACAGTTTGGAGATTTATTGTGTTTCTGTACCAAGACAAGATAGAGGTGAGAGACATATTTATAAAAGATATTGGCATTCTTATGCAAACTCTGACAAGGTATTTCTGATGAATTACCAACCATCATATTCAATTACTCAAGCTGCAGGCAAAAAATTCAGTGATAAATAAAGTGCGAGAATCTTTGATGACACGCTTCGTACTCGATAGTATAGGATTCACCGCAATACCAAGAGAACAATTTATAGAACGATATGTTAGTGTTTTGCGAATCAATTGTACAATCCACAACCCAATGAACCAAAAGCAATAGTTTATATAGATGGTACTCATTTGTACATCGACAAAAGTTGCAACTTTCGGGTATTACGACAATCATATTCTCAACACAAAGGGGGACATTCAATCAAACCAGTTCTAATTGTGTGTACTGATGGTTCATTTTGAATATTCAAGGCCCATATTTCGCAGATTCGGGAAATAATTAATTATACACGCAGCTGCAGAATGAATTGGGTATAGATGTCAACCAAATGGGAAGATGATTTCATCCAGGTGATATTTTTATTGTAGATAGGGGCTACCGAGATGCTTTCCCTTTTCTTCAGAATATCGGCATTCATTGTGGAATGCCGTCAGTTCTACCTCGAGGACAAAGACAACTACTTACTGACGAAGCCAACAGGTCCAGAATCATAACAAATACTAGATGGATAGTTGAGGCACGGAATGGTCATTTGAAGACAATGTTCAAATTTTTTCATTACAAAATTGATGCACATCATATTAAAAATATAAAATGTTTCCTACAAATAGCAGATGCGATAATAAATGAGTACCATCTAATTATTCGAATGAGAGATGCTAACCTAGGAGTAGCCAATATGATGTTGGAAAAGGCTAATGGAGTCAACATAGTTCAAGCCAGAGTTGAAACATAAAATCTAAATATGAGACGGGGTCAGTGGACATTACTCAGACAGGATCAATTTAATGAATTCCCAAGATTAGATTCACAATTGGTACGAGATACAACTGTTGGCATATATTGGTAGAATTGGCAGCATCATATATACAAGATACTGTATATAATCATGATAAAAATGAATTTCAAATGGATGCAAATACCAATGAACATGGATTTTTACGAATAAGAGTTCATTCATAGCATTCGAAGCAAATGTAGAGGATATTGAACAAATCAATAGTGTTGACGATGCTATATCTGGATATTATTGCACTTGTAAAACTGGAGCCAGGACCCTTGGATGTTGTGCCCATGTGGCCAGTGTTATCTGGTACCTTGGCCACGCACGTCATGAACAGTATATAAAGTATTCATCAAATGCCTTTCTCATCCATAACGAGGATGCTGAGCATAGAGAAGGACTAGTTAATCGGGTGTTCTGACTCTATCATCTTTTTCTGTACGTTGTTCATGTCATCATTCGTTTTAGTTCATTGGTACCCTGTTATATTTTGATTTTCCGTTGGAAGAATTCCACAGTTTTGAAAGAATTCCACAGTTTTGATATTGAAGTAGGTAATATCATCAATCAATAACAATTGACAGTTGTTCGGCGGTGAGCCCAAGGTTTCCAATAGGATGTCATCTGAACACTGAAACTTGAATAATTCTGGATTTCCTGTCGTTCTTCATTAGGTACCTATACATTCCATATAGGTTCGTCTTTTTGATGAAATATGAGCATATTCCGTTTCCTATTTTGTTGTAAATCAATGTTTCTGTTTTAATTATTTGCAATATTTCTCGAAATTCTACTACCATCATTCGAGTTGTTCTACTAATCGTAGAAGATGAAGTTTTTTTCACTGATAATATAGTTCAAAATCTTTCAGCAGATGTGTGTCGAGCAGAATGTATTTCTGAAAATGCTTCAATGACATCAATATCAATCATATCTACTTCAAGGAAATTATCAGTAAAGTACACTGTTTTTGATCCACCCTGTATATATCATGTATCTGCACAGTGAACTTCCACCGTGAAAGATCGAGTTTGTAACCGACTTTTCTGGAATTTCAGGCATTTGGATATATCAATAAGCAGGACTGGTGCAGTTTTATGAGAAATACATAATAAATATGTCAGTTTTATTCAGGAGATGCTAATATCATCAATCGCAATTGATAATGGTATCCTACAAAATATCTGAAAATGAATGAAATTCCGCCGCTCAATTTTTTGGAAACCACTGAAAAACTTGCTATCTTTGGACTCACCCTGTACGTGCAGGAATCATTGTTCTCTATAGTGTATTCAAATCGGCCGTATGACCAAGATGCATACTCGATTTGGTTTATATACTCGAAAAAGTCTCTTCACAATGGCCATTCGAAATTCTGGAAGAGTTATCTTTAGCACCCCATATAATCTAAACTGTTGAATTTAAAGCGGTAGTGCAATGGAGACATTTGATCAGCATCACGAGTTCTGCAATATATGAACAATTCAAGCAAATCCACCGAAAGCCAATTTCCCATTGATGCGGTGCGAGGTCCTTTATGCTCTTCATTTTGCAATATAAAACATTATATTCGTATCTGGCAATGAACTTTATATGTCGCGTTCACGAAAACTTTATTTCGGAAATGATACAATGAAGAATATAGTACAAAGTCTATATCAAATCTGTCGATTTCGTGGCATACTCCTCCATCCCCTAGAAGGAACTCGACGGTGGAACAACTTGAGTCTCGTTGAGGGTGTGATTTTTTCTTCTTTGGTTTGTTGATCTGCGGTAAATTTCTTTCCTCCGGATTATGATAGGGTATACCAGGATGAGGATGATCAACGTCGCGACGCTCCATATGCACCATTGTGAAGGATCAGCATGTAAATTGATGAGATCTAATGGTGATTGAGTTTTTTCTCCTAGCTGGAGTTTGTGAAGCTTGTCTAGAGACACCTTTTTGATGTTCCATTTTTGGAGCTGCATTGTGGGGATGTTTATACCCTTGATATCCTGTAGTGTGATGGAGTGTCCGACGACGAAACCTTTCTCGTTTTTGTTTGTGAATTTGGAGGTCTTCAGAGAGCAACTCGGTGGGACTGTGAACAAATATGTTCCCTTCAGCAAGGCGACGTCGTTCTCTTCGCATATGGTTTGGAGTTTCTGGTTTTCCGGGAAGACACCAATGTAATGACCCTCATTGATCTCAAGTTGACAGGTATCTGGAGGCAATGATCGATTTTCGATTTGATGGACAGCAATGTTGTTGGACAATCGAGGTTTTCTCGAAGTAGAAGAACTTGGTTCTTTTTGCAGAGGAAATTCGGCTGTAGGTCGATGCATGTTTGTTTTGGTATTGGTACATTTGGTTGCTAAGGGAAAGATAGGATGCTGTTGGAATTATTATTGATCCGTTCTAATTTGGAATCTAGTAGAGGTGATAGTGATCGAAAGTTTCGGAATGATCTAACCGAAAGTCCAGTGAGAATATGATTCTGTCTTCTATGGTAAAAACCTTGTTTCAACCACACTATAATATTTGAGGTAATCCTTATAACCAAAAGGTAATTGAGAGTAACTGTGTGAACAAGAGAGTTCATCGATAATTTTTTTCAGATCGTCGGGGAGTGCGATACCATGATGCAATGTTTTCAGCGTGGCAAAGCTTATAGCATTTTCTATTTCAGACAGAAAATTCAAAAAGGAATCAAGAATAAATTTTATTTGATTTATTATTTTTCGAATTTGCAGGTGATGTGCGAAGCCAAATTTGATTTCATTGAGCGCACCTATTGATTCATTGATTTTATTTTGAATTGGTTTTTGATTATTTGATACGGCTGAAAATGTATCATTGATATTTTTCATCAATTTTGAGGTGATGGATATTTGTTTATTGACTTTTCGGATTACTCGATTCTGATTTGACTACGGTTTATATATGCTATGGGATAGATTTATTTTGCATCTTGTTCATCTAAATTTCCGCTGATGAATTTCACAAGTGAACCAAGAGGGGCAATAAGCGTTCTCTTGGTCCTTTTTTGGGGAGAGAGAGATCGACATTTTTGGTTGACTGTATTGACTTCGTATTCTATATGTTCATAAGTATTGTTAAAGGAAGTAGTGAAAAATGGTTTATGTTTGGTCGCTGAGTGGAAGGTATTATCGTATTCTATTACGGCAAGTGTCAATTTTCCGAAGGAGTTCAGATTCGGTTTTGCTAGACTCAATCTCCTCATGTGTTCTATTATAGTAGAGTGGAACCTCTCTACGAATGCATTGGAGTTTGGATTATTTGGTAGAGTATAGTGACAATTGATACGATATATTTTTGCAAATTCTGTCGAGATGTTTTGAGTGAACTTGGATCCGTTATCTGATACAAATCTTTTCAGGAATCTTGAAGGTAGAAATAAATCACAATAGGGATTTGTACACGGGAAAAGCAGACAGACTGGGAATAATGTCAGCTCTTCCGAGTCATGAAAAACTGTCACAGATAGTTGAGGAAATAGCTTTTCGGATTTGGAATTGTCGATATGAACTGTATCGAAAGGGTTTCTTAGGAGTTGATGTCAATTGGAGTTTGATTAAAGGAGGGTGACGTTCGTATTTGGATTGTTGACATATAGAACAATTATTGATAAATTCTCTTACGTTGTCATATAATTTAGGCCAATAGTATTTCGTTTTTAGTTCTCGTATGGTCTCATGAACACCTCTTTGATTGGTTTTGTCATTATGTTGACTTTTCATGAGGTTTTGTTGTCGTTCCGAATTAGTTATGTCGTAGAGAAGTGTTTTACATTTCAAAAGTTCAAAATCAGAGTTCTTGAAGGTTTGGGAAATGAACACACTCATTTCTTTGTGAAGATTGTCCTCGTCATCGTTTTGGAGAAAGAAAACGTAAGTACGTTTTGGTACTCCGTATTATTTCAAAAATTCGGTAATTTGATTCTGAGAAGATTGATTAGTTACAGAAATGATCCAACGGGTTCAATAAACTGGATTGCCGAATATTTTATTTTATTTCCAGTCGAGTGTTTTAATCAACTTTTATTATCATCACTTGGCATATGAAGTTATTGATTGGTTTGTCTGTGATATGTATAGTCAGGGTTGCATTTTCGTTGCTGGTGTGAACAGTTTCATGTCGTGATGTTCGTCGGGATCAATTTGTCCAATATTTGAATCATTGTCTGGGTCTTGACTGGTGGATGCTTTATTATTGTCAGGTTCTCTACTTGTGAAAGGTCTTTCATCATAGAGGATGTGGTTTTCATTATATTCCTGCATATATCGAAAAATTGGGGGTATGTCTATTTCGTTCGAGTAAATTTGGACTGTCGCTAGTGCGTCTGCGTTCATATTGATTTTTATTTTTTCATAGATCAAATTCCTCGAGTTTGTGTCTCCATCGGACGAGTCGGAAGTTTGGTTCTTTCAATGACATGAGCCATTGAAGAGGTTTATGATCGGTAAGAATATTTAATTTTCTTCCAAAAAGATAGGGTCTGAAATATTTGGTGGCCCAAACGATTGCCAAAAGTTCCTTTCCTATGGTCGAATAATTTTGCTCTGCGTCATTCAAAGTCCGTGACGCGTAGGCGATGGATTTGTCATGTCCTATGGGTTCTTGGGACAGCACGGCACCTATGGAGACGTTACTGGCGTCCGTGGTCAAGTTGAAGTCTTTTGTGAAGTCTGTGTAGTGAATGATTGGGTCGTTCGTCAGTAAAGCCTTGTAGTCTTCGAAAGTCGTAATGCAGATGGGGTTTTTGATATCTATTTTGGCACCTTCCTTCAGGCAATTTGTGAATGGTTTAGTAATTTGAGCGAAATTCTTCATACATTTTCTGTATTAACCCAAAAGACCAAGAAAAGAAAAATAGCTTTGATCTTATCTGGATTCGGATTGATACCATCTGTTGTGATGATGTGTTCTGGGAAAGTGACCTCTTTTCTGAGGAACTCAGATTCATTGAGTTGGACCTTGCGCGTAATCTTTGAAACACATGTTTGAGATTCACAATGTGTTCTTGCGGTGATGTTGAAAAAACGATAGTATCGTCCATATACACAAAACATATCTTGTTCTGCAGTTCCTTCAGGACATTGTTCATGACCATCTGGAAGCTAGGAGAGAATGTTTCTGCCCGAAAGGCATGCGCAGATATTCATAGTGGCCGTTCTTTAAATTGAGGGCCGTTTCATTCACATCATCTGGGTGCATTTCGATTTGATGAAATCCACTAGCAAGATCAAGTGATGGAAAGTATTGACCTCGGCCGAGTTTATCAAGAATATCAGATATGTTTGGGATAGGGTATCGATCATCGATAGTTTTCCCGTTTATCTTCGTATAGTCCACAACTATGCGCCACTTCCCCTTACAGGAAGCGTCAGCTTTTTTAGGGACCACCCAAATTGGTAGAGCATATCATTTATTTGTTTCTCAACTTCAGATTTATGTATAAATCGGTAACGATAGGACTTTCAGTATACTGGGATCTCATCGGTAGTTCCGATATTGTGTTCAACTTGGTTGTGTGATATTTCTCTTCATTATTCATTATTCATGTGAAGGGTGCGAATCAATTGGGTGATATCTGATTTGGGAATATTTTCTGCAACAAATTCTGGTTGGCTATAATTTTGGTTTGGTCTAATTGCACTTGTTTGGTGAGGGTAGACACTTGTTGCATGTGAATCTCAACTCATGGGGGTTGGTTTCGGGTGATTATGGGAGTTTTGGTTATTGGGCTTCCACAAATTCGTAGAACCTCTGGAGTTACCAAAAACTTGACGATTGGTAAAAACAAATTGTTGTTGGACAGGCCTAGGTTGAATATTAATTGGTCCACGTGGAAAAGTGGGATTGTATGGAGATGAGTTTTGGGGAAATGTGCATTGGAAGGTGTATAGTTTGGATTATGAGGCATGCTTGGTTGAATATTTGGCATTCGATTGAATTCTTGAGGTGGTATAATTTTTGATTGATCAAAATTTGTTTTTTGTAAATGTCGAATAATTTCTTGGAAATGATATACTGTCTTTCTTTCGCCATATTTGAAGGTTTCATCGCACGAATAGTCGATCCGAAGGGCTCTTTCAAACCGACAAGGAATATCTTCGAAGCATGAGTATTTCAGAATCGTACTCACTGTTTCCAAAGATGATGACATTTGTAGTCGATTACCATAGAATTAAGGGACTATTTTCAAAAACTTTCTGAATTCGTATCGTTTATTGTCAAATTCGATAACAGAGTAATAATATCGTGTCTAGAATTATCACTATTATGAGAACTCGATTCAGTTATACCTATTGATTCGCTTCGACCATTTTCAACAATTGAATTAGTTGACGTTGAGTTTTCTTCACTTATTCCTAACTCATAATCAGGGCCGATCCTAGGGTATTGGCCGCCCGCGTGCAAATACCAGATGTGCCGCCCCTCCAGAGATTTTTTTCTTATTTTGACTAATATTTAACGTTGACGTTATAAACTCTTGAACTCATCTACCTGTATAATGTCTATTTTACACACAACGATTTTGGACATACTCAGTGCGTATACCAACGAAAAGTATATAAATCAGTTGTTCTACAGTCTACAGACTAGGTACCTAATTATAAAATAACCTTTCTGGCTCTCTGAGTGGAAAATTCATCAATAATTTCCGTAAAATCTATTTTTTCACAGATTTCGGATTCAATAGAGATGATTGCCAAATCTGAAAGCCTTTCTTGTGTCATATTATTTCTCAAGTAATTTTTAATAATTTTTAATTTGCTGAAACTTCTTTCTCCTGAAGCCACAGAAACAGGTAAGGTTAAAAAAATTCTTATTGTTAGAGCCAAATTAGGAAAACAGGAAATGAGATCATTTTTGACTATCATTTCTAATACCTCAATTGGCTGTTTCTTACCTGGAAAAATATCTTTGAATGAAGATATTTCATTAAACAGTTGTATACCGTCTATATCTTTCACGATACTTCCTTCCTCCTGTACCTGTAACTTGATATCTAAGTCCATGCAGGCTTTCATGAGATCATCACTAGAAATGTTGTGAAACTCATACAGGAAGCAGAATTTCGAAAAGCACTCAGATAATAATGTAAATCTTTTATTTACCGAAGAGATATCTTCACAATTCATCTGTACTGAGCTCAATAGCATGTTTTTTTTTTTATGTTCTGGTTCCCACGAAAAGGGATATCCTGCAATGTTCAGAGAACATCGTGGGAACCAAGAGAAATAAGGTAGGAGTTGGTGTTCTTCTTAAATTTCTGGAGGTTGTATGCCTCGGGGAACACCTCCCTAGGCAATGAGTTCCAAAGCCTCGCTGTTCGTTGGATGAACGAGTCTTTGGAAAGTGATGTTCTGCAGGTCTCCAAAGTGACCACGAAGGGGTGTGATGACTGAACTTGACGGGTTAATCTCGAAGAGACTGCCAAAGCAGGAACGATTGTTGATATTTCAGAAGAGCATCGCCCATGAAAATATCTATAAAATGGAGACAAATCGCCAACTTTTCTACGGTGTTCCAGACAAGTGAGCGAGTTTTTAAGCGAGGTATCACCGACGAGACGAATTGCCCTTTTTTGGACAGAATCCAATAGCTTCAGGATATGTTCAGGTGCCGCGCGCCAAATATGGGAACAGGTCGGATCTGTGCCTTGTAGATCATAAGCAGCTGAGTGGGGGTGAAATAGCTCTTGGCACGAAACAAAAAACCAAGTTTTTGGGATGCACTTTTGGCAATGGACCTCACGTGATTTTCCCAGGAAAGGTTATTGCTGATAGTAATACCAAGCATCGATATGGATGACTTCAGTGGTATGGTTACTCCTGACAAAGTTATGTTAGGCATAGTGAGATCGGCTTTTCTAGAGAAAAGACAAGCTTGTGTTTTGTTTGCATTGAATTCTACCAAGTTATTAGATCCCCACTCGAGAATTGTTGCCAAGTCCATATTTATATGATTAACATTTCTTCCTCGTTCATTTCTGGTTTCATGGGCTGATATAGGGGCCCTGGAAGAGAAAGCGGTATGGAGGGTACTATCATCGGCAAAGCTGTGTACTGGACATGAAGTTGCTTTCAACAGGTCGTTGATGTGAAGTAGAAATAGTGTTGGTGCGAGAATAGATCCTTGCGGAACACCAGCATTTATGAGTAGAGTGTCAGATGAAACTCCATCGACCACTACATGGAGAGACCTGTTTGAGAGAAAACTAGCAAGCAGAGAACACAGCTGAGGGGGCAAGCCATAAGACGGAAGCTTGGCGAGGAGTCCCTGGTGCCAAACTCGATCGAACGCCTTGGAGCTAAAGTTTCTCCATACTTTTCAATAGATAGCTGCCATATATGTGAGACGTAAGCGAGCAGGTCACCAGTTGATCTCTGATGGCGGAAGCCATATTGCCTATCGTTGACAATTCCTGATCTTCCAGATATTTCATGAGCTCGATGTTGATGGCTTTTTCCATGACCTTTGAAATAATAGATAGCAGTGCGTAGGCTGTAGTTTGTAAGTAGGGCCTTTTGCCTTTTTAGGGACTGGCTGTACTCTTGCAATTTTCCAATTGGACGGAAATACCCCAAATTGTAAGAGTGGTTGAACAACTTGCAAAGAACAGGTGTTAGTTCGGGGCACATTTCTTGAGAACAATCGGCGGGATTCCGTCAGATCCACAGGCTTTGTTGGTGTTGAGACCCAGCAAAATCTTTCTGATAGTACGTTGGCGAAAGGTGATCTCGGCATGTGACTGTCAATAGGTGTAATGTTCGGGGTTGTTTTCCCGATGAATCCAGAGTGGAATTTCCAGCAAATAGGTGCGCAAAGATATTGGCTTTTTCCTGGGCAGTCGTTGCTAGTGTTCCATCTTCTTTGGTTAGAGGAGGAAATGAGCTGGAAGTGAAGTTTCTTCCCACAGCTTTGGCGAAAGACCAAAATGAACGGGATCCGTTAGGACATTCAGCAAGTTTTGATCTTATTTTGGCATTGTGGGCATCTTTTGAGCATTCTATTGTCTCTTTGCATATGTCAATGAATCAGATTTAAATAATTTTTATTGTCTTGGGAAAACAACAAATCGACCAGTTAAGATAGAGTTCGTATCATATTTGAAAAAAAAGGAAATCTTGAGAAACTGTAAGAAACTGAAAGGAAGCAGTATAACAATATCTCACGACCTGACGGTACAACAACGCGGAGAGTATCAAATCTTGCGGAAATTTCTACTCAGGGAGAGACAGCAAAACAAGAGCTGCTATATTAAGGGTAATAAACTCGTTGTAGAGAATACGGAATTTTCCATAGAAGATTTGAACGAATTAGACAAACAGGTAGAGGAAAAAGCAAATAGTACCCCATCGACCCCAACCCAGTCACAAATTCCTAAATCCGAACATCATATAAGTAGAAATCGAGAGATTTCACATACATCATATCCGAAAAACATAGAGCAGAATCAACCAACAAGACAAGTTGAAAACCCTCCCAAATCTATTGAAGCCACAAAAAAGCCACTCAAAACCATCAACCCAGCTCTACAGAAAGTTACCAGGTCCCGAACAAATTCCCAAAAATAGAAATCCCCCCAGCTTTTCAATCTATCATTCATAACATAACCATTGTTTGTCCATTATTATTACTCTATCATTCTGACAATTATTGATTTATTATATAACTTTTATGGTAATTATGGATAACTTTATTAAGGATTATAAAAACGAACCAGTCTATACTAAAATTGTAGATTCTCCAGCTAGCTTAAAAAAAAGTGATATTACAAATTTAAGCATACTACATCTCAACATTAGAAGTCTTAACAAAAATTTCGATGAATTTTGCCTTTTTCTTTGTCAATTTGAATTTCTTTTTGATATATTGATACTTACAGAAACTTTTCAAATTACTGAGTTAGAAATATTCGGGTTGGATGGCTATGATGTCATATATAGCGAAGGGAACTACAACAAAAATGATGGTATAATAATGTATATCAAAAACAGTTTAGAGTTCACACACAGTACAATAAATATAGGTGAAATTAAAGCAATAGAACTATACTTAAAAATCTCAAAAAAACTATATTACCTGCCCAAAATATTTCAACAAAATACTTGAAGAATACCTAAAAAAATTCAGTCAACATAAATTCCATATCCTCACTGGTGATATGAATATTGATTTGATGAATGACTCCGAAGTTACAGAAGAATATAAGAACATTCTAAATGCATCTGGATACATCTCCTATATAAACAATTACACAAGACCACAAAGTAAAACATGTTTAGATCATTTCTTTATAAAACACGATTATCACACAAACGAAAACATAGACTCTTATATCATAGACTACGACATAACGGATCATTCACCCATAGTTATCATGCTAAAGAAAATCGAAGCCAATAGAAAATACACAATCATACAAATACTATACAGACTACGTAAGCATGCGCATTGATTTACAGAAGGAAACTTGGCATACGATCTACATTGAAGAAAACTTGGATGAAATGGCTGAAACCTTCACTAATATATTGAAATATTATACAGACCAAAACTTATTAGAGATATACAAAAATTATAAAAATAAGCTGAATAAACTTATTGATAAATCTCGCAGAGACTACGCGAAGAAATCAATTGAACAATCTAAAGATAACTCCTCAAATCTTTGGAAATGTGTAAACAACATCTGTAACAAAAACAAACTCAAAACAAAAATAGAAAAAATTATTGTAGATCAGGAAGAAATAACAGATAAAGTAAAAATTTGTAATAGTTTTAATGAGTATTATAGTGATTTGGGTAAAAATTATGCAGAGTTGATAGAGGATCCAGAAAATTTCACACAGGACATCGAACCGATAGGGGAAAGTATGTATATATTTCCAACTAATCCCACTGAGGTGAAAAATGTCATAGCAGAGTTAAAAAATAAAAAATCTCCAGGCTATGATGGTATTCGAGCGGAAGTATTAAAAGAAATTTCTCACGAAATTGCACCACCCCTCTCATTCATGATTAACAAGTTTTTTGAAAATGGATATTTTCCAAGGACATTGAAAAAGGGCATCATAAAACCACTTTACAAAAAAGGACAACAACAGGTGAACATAGATGGTGTTAACAGCGAACCTCGCATTGTTACTTACGGTGTACCACAAGGAACTGTGTTAGGTCCCCTACTATTTACAATATACCTGAATAGTTTATTGGCAATGAAAACTGAAGGGGAAATCATCAGTTTCGCAGATGACACTGCCATAATATACAGAGCAGAAAAATGGGACGAAGTGAAAAATATAGCAGAAAGAAACATGAAAATGATAAGAAAGTGGTTTCAATTGAACAAACTTACCTTGAATGCGGACAAAACTAAGTATTTACCTTTTGTCTCATATGCGAATCATTTACCAAACCTAGGAAACATAAAAATCGATGACGTTACTGAAATCTCTGAAGCTGAGTCTATAAAATACCTAGGAATTGAAGTTGACAGACATTTTAGGTGGGACCTCCAAATAAAAAACAGTGTGAGAAAAATCAGAGGACTTTTATCAAGGTTCAAGTATCTAAAAAAATTCTTGGACATACCCCAACTCAAAATAATATATTACTCCTTAGTACAGTCTCTTCTTTCCTACGGAATTCTGAGCTGGGGAGGAGTGTATGACGTACATCTTGAAAATCTGAATGTTATACAAAAGTGGATTTTAAAAATTATTTTAGCAAAACCTCGAGAATATCCCACCGATGATCTATTCATCGACGCCCAAATATTTGACATTAGACAGCTATACAGCTTGAATATTCTAAACAGTACTTTCAAAAAAAAAATACCCCTTTCTATACCATCTCATTCCTATAAGACGAGGCAAAGAGAACTAAAATATTGCTCTATACGATGTGAGAAAACCATTGGGCAGCGTAGTTGTGCTTACTTGAGCACCAAACTCTATAATGAGTTACCAACCACCATTAGGGATAGTAAAACCTCCAATGAATTCAAAACTAAAACAAAGAGATGGATACTAGAAAAAAAGCGTCAGTTCTTTCACAAAATAATAAATAACTATTAATATCATAACTCTCCTCATAAGAATCCAATATCCATAATCCATAATATATCCAAATTTATTGTTAAAAACATTAGACTTGTAATAAATTATATATTCTACTGTCATGATTTTATCATATTTATCGATTGTCTGTATCTCCATTAATTCTATAGCACTAGTATTGTACTTATTTTATTTAATTTTATTATTGTAAATAGATTTTTAGTAAGCTTTTGGTAATTGTAATGAATTATCTATTTTAGTGTTACATTCTTACTATGTTGATCAATTTTATTGCATTTTAAACTAATCTCATTGTACCTTGTTCATATCTTCTATCTTCTATGTTAATTTTATAAGTCGTAACTTATTATTTTTATAATTGTATTGCATAACCTAGATTTATGATCTCCCCCATACCACGTACAAGCTGAATATTTCAGTTTCTGTGGTCTCCCCGTTTATTCACAAAACCCTCTGAAAATATTGTATCATATTTCATATTTCGAGTGAATAAACATTATTATTATTATTATTATTATTATTATTATTATTATCGTGTGATCAAGAATTGCAGAATAGAAAGAAGTCATCACTGCCCTCGTAATCAAATAAACGGACCTTTATTTTGAAATTATCGTCTGATCTTTGTGAAACAATTTTTTTTTTAATTATCTAAGCCTTCAATGCATTCCGCGATGTTTAATTTAGGATTTTGAAGCATTTTACTCAGAACATTAATTCTTGATCATAAATCATGCCAAATCAAAATTGAACACAAAAATTTGAATTATTCAAGATTTTTAATTATTGATTTTGCACCATTTTTGTTTACGCGTCTCTGGTGGTATCTTCAATTGAGGCATTTAATGCGGTAATAATGTTTTTGAGGTCTTGCTTTAGAGGTCTAATAGCATTGATACGACTTTCCCACCTTGTTTCACTTAATGGTTTCAAAGTTAGACTTTTCACGTATTTTTTTAGTAAAACCCATCGATATGGGGACGCAGAAAAAAAATTATATACCTCTTGTACCATATCAAAAAATCCAGAAATTTCACCACTGGAGCTGGCAGCGTCATTAACGACGAGGTTTAGGGTATGAGCCGCACACGGCACGTATAATGCTCTAAGATTGATATCGAGAATCCGTTTCTGAAGCCCTATATTTTTCCCCTTCATGTTGAAATCCATTGTCGTAGCCCTGACCACGTATATCTTTAACTTCGAGCTGCAGACTAGGTAATAGCTTCTCTAATAGAAAATTTCACAGACCTTCTCCAGTGGTATTAGTTACTGAAAAAAATCCTAGAAAAAATTCTAAAATATCTACTTTACTTTTACCATCAGTAGTGTTCACACATCTGATTACAAACGTTATTTGTTCTGTATGACTAATATCGGGCGTAGAGTCGAGAATTATAGTGTAATATTCGGCTTTTTTGACAATGCGTGTTATCTCATTACGAATAGATTCGGCTAAAATATGAATTACTTCATTTTGAAAATGCTGCCCTGAGTAGTGTGGAATACGTGTTCTCTTATCTTTGTATTTACTGATATTATTAAGGTGTTCTGAAATAACTGGATCAAATTTGGCCAACATCTCTACTGCCTTTGAAAAATTACCATTATCTCTATGATACAACTCCGTACTAGTTCCTCTGAATGCTAAATTTTGACTGGCTAAAAATTGTACTTCAGCAATCATTCTTTCAATGATAATTCCTGTAAAGGTGATAATTCGTGAGAATTATTATTTCGATAAATCTTCTGATATGACTGAGGGTACAGTGGAACAATCTTCGTGTTTAATTTTTGATACCATAGCAAATATTGATTAGGAATGAAACCAACGTCTGCTTGAATCTATAGCCATTTTTGATCATTTGGGAAAAAACAAACTAGCAGCAACTTATTAGCCCACTTCTTTCGTGTTCCGTGAATTCTGTCATAAGAGTTCCAATATCTCCGTATGAACTTAGCGATGAAACGGTTTTTTTCTGTTCAAAAACAATAGCGGCGAATTCAACTTTCCTACAACTAATTAGCGGAAAATGAACGGCAGATTAAAAGGTCATTATTTTTTTATTTTCAGCGAATTTCTATCTCCATTTGAACTTAGCAAAATATCAAGTTTTTTAAAGTATATTTTTCGCATTATTTATGAGCCGCAAATAGGCGGTGACTTCAAAGCTTTCTTTTTCGTTTTTTGTGAATTCGATTGAAAGTTGTTACACTCTCTGTATAGGAACTCAGTGGAAAAAGAGTTGTTTTGTCAAACAACAATAGCGACAAAATTAATTATTTCAAAACTGATTAGCGTCAAATTATTGGCCCTTAAAGTTTGTTTTTTGCGTATTCTGTCAAAAGTTGTTTTGCTAAGTGTATATGAGCTTGACGGCAAAATATTAGCCCCGATAGTTTGCTTTCCGCAACTTCGTTTTTTTTTTGTTGAACAGCAATAGCGTCAATAGCTATTTTTAAGACAAGTGCATCAACCAGGTGAGTGATTGAATGCGCTTTACTCGCGTGTTTCTTCCATTTTCGCAAAAATCAGAAGATATTATTTTGCAGTTGTTGCATAAATAACTATTGTGTCATTGACTTGTCGAAACGAAATTGCAACCAGCCTACTCGACACGAATAATTCGACGCTGTGAGCAATGTGTATGATGGTTGTTTATTGGTGGTAACCTGTGTAACATTTTCGATCACTTGTGAATAAAAGATTTTCAATCACTAGTGATTAAAAGTACAACTTCTCCCACTGATTTGAGTTAAAATATGTCATATTTTAGTCACGAAAATGGAAAAAAATAATTTTCCCAGAACTAATTAGCGGCAAATTATCAGCCCTGATAGTTTGCTTTGTGTGGATTCTATGAAAAGTTGTTTTGCTAAGTTCATATGCTTCGAAAAGACTGGAGGCTAGTGAAGTAGTGTAGCTATGCAGGAATGAAAGCGGAAGTGGTAGTCTCACTTAACGTATGGGTCGTGTACGTGGACGGGGTCTACGTTGGGTTAGCTCTTACGTGGAGGGGGTTATACGTTAGGTTAGGTGAGGTAGGATTAGGTTGGGTTAGGTGTACGTAATCAACCTACAGGTCGTGTACGTAAAGGGGGTCTACGTTGGCTTAGTTTTCACGTCATTGAGTAAAAAAACACAAGGCAGAAACCTGTCATTGATAAAAAAAATTACGTCAACCTGTCATTGAATAGAGAAAACATAGCGACAACCTTTCATTGAATAAAAAGAAAATGACGGCAACCTGTTTTGGAATAGATAAAAACATGGCTGTCAACGTAATCTAAAAAGATCCCTTGGACTGATAAGAGTGTTCAAGCAAAAGCGTCCCGGGCATCGAACGTATACAGGGTGTCCTAATCAGAGTAGATGAAAACATAGCTGCCATTTCAAGAGAAAAAAAACAGAGTATCAGGATTTGAAGATGAACAAAGTGTCCCAAAGACAAAAACATTAAAATCTTAAAATATACAGAGTGTCTCAAACGGATGAAGGACAGTTACAGGTTCGTGAAAACAGACTTCGAATATACAGGTTGTCTCAGAAAAATGATACGTGTCATTTATCATTGAGTAGAGAAAAACATAGCTGCAATCTGTCACTGAGTAGGAAAGAAGATGCCTCAAATCAAATTTTTTTGACACACCTGATATCAGCATATAGAAAATTACCACGTGCGTAGTGCCAAAGTGCCATAAATGCCACAAATGGGTGGGTATTACATACGGAGTGTCCCAATCTCAACAAACGAACATCGAAAGTATGCAGGGTGTCCCAATCAAACTGAAAAGGATATAGCTACCATTTTGAGAAAAAAACAGAGTATAAGGAGTCGAAGATAAACGGAGAGACCCGAACACAAAAAAACAAACAGGCATCGTACAATGTACAGAGTATCTCAAACAGATTGAGAAAAGTTGCAGAGTCGCAAAAACAGGTATCGAATGTACAGGATGTCTCATTTATTAGTCGATGTGGAAATCTTGCAGAAGAAATGAGGTATTAGGAAAAATAACAAAAAACATAGTTTCATATAAATTTTTATTAAACTGTCAATGTCTATGATTCAGCTAACTTCCAACGGGCTAGCGTGAATCGACGTACTTGAACTATTTTTGCACCTGAAACACGATTTAAAATAAAAATAAAATCAGTTCAAGCCGCTGCATAGCGAGTGACGAGTCGAATTGAATGGAAGAACCCATAGATTGTTAATTCACCAATGTGTTTCCCCACGTCATAGAATCATATCCACAACCTCCAAAACCTCATAAACCGGAAATGAGCACTGATTGAAATCCGATAGAAAAAATTTTGGTATCAATGGAATTGTTTCGACGTCAAGAAACATAATTGAGCATTTTGGTATACTTCGTTATAATTATAAATATCTCAACTAGTTTACGAATCAACAATCCGTCTCAATGTACTTACTTCAAAATGAAGTTTTCAGTGGAAGTACTCTAGAAGCGATTTATTTCTGGAAATTAAAACTCTGATCAGGTTTACGAGCTATGGAGGTATCCAAAAATAACATCATATGAATGTGTCAGACTGACATATGAACATCACTTCGAATTGAAAGATTAGGAGTCCAGTGAAGGGCGCGGTTTATTTTTAATTGAGTTCGAAGTCACCTAAGCATAATTATTGATATCATCCATTGTTCATGATCTCCTATCACTGTTACTAAAGTCAAGTGTAACCCGAAGGCTCTTACTCTTTGGACATCAAATAAGTAGGCAACAGCCATTCACGAATTTAGAATTTTGACGGGATAAGGACAAGAGACCGGTCTCTAGCACTTTCCATGATGATGGTTCTCAAAGATGGCCGAGAAGAGAAGTTTTAATCTGAATTTGGAAAAATGTTAATTTCTATAGAAGGTGCAGCTTTCACTACCCAGTATGGATTGGTAAGTAGCCCATCACTCTATAGAGTGCCTGGGACGTTCAAAGCGTGAGAGGTCGCCTATGTTATAATCAGTGGCTTCCCTCACGAGGGGGTTCTCATGGGCTATTGCGCAATCGAAAACTTTTCGGTTGCGGTCTCTGATGATACTCCTGATGGAAGGCAGGTTCAAGTTCCCGAGGATCCGATCGTTCCGCACATACCACGGAGCGTTCGTTATCATACGCAGGACTTCCATTTGCGCCAGTTCCAAGACGCTAATGCTAGTCTTGCAGGTTTGGCCCCAGGCGGCTGAGGCGTACAAAATGACAGGTCTGAACATCATTTTATAAATCAGAACTTTGTTTTTCAGGGAGAGTTTACTCCACTTACCATTAAATCTTCCTTCCAGAGACAGACACACCCCTCTCCGGGTTGTTTCTCTTACGTCCCATCGAAATTGCCTGCGTTTTGTCAGGATTCAACTTTATCTTCCACTCCAGGTACCACTGCTGTAGGTCGTTCAATGCATTCTGCAAGTGAACGACACCCATCAAGTGGTTGGCTGAAGGGGAAAGCAAAGCCGTATCGTCAGCGAATAGGGATATTTTCACGTGTTCACTCCTTGGAATATCGGATGTATAGAGGGCGTATAATAATGGAGACAACACTGCTCCCTGAGGAACGCTGGCCTCAATTTCTCTCGAACCCGAGAGAGAATTGCCGATCTTTATCTGAAATGTCCTACCCATGAGGAACGACTTGATCCACTTCACCAGGCTCCGTGACAGGTGGGAGTCAATGAGTTTGGAGAGTAAGCCCTCATGCCAAACTCTATCAAAAGCTTTACTGATATTCAACAGTATGATATGGGCACTTCTATTGACATTCAAAGTTGTTATGGCGTCTTCCACCAGCCTCAGAACCTGAAGCTCGGTGGAATGAGCATGCCTAAAGCCGAACTGCCCATTCGGTAGGACATTTCTGTCCTCCACTTCTTCGTCAAGCCTTTCTAGAACGACTTTTTCAGCCAACTTAGCTGAACTTCAAAGCAGACTGATAGGTCTATAATTCTGCGGAAAGGTCGGATTTTGTCCCTCCTTTGGAATCATAACTACGATGGCATGCTTCCACCTCCGAGGGAATCTTTCAAGGCGTAGAGAATTATTGATTATATTCAGAAGTGACTGCACCTGGTTGTCCGGAAAATACTCAATCATACGATTAGTAATTCCGTCATATCCAGGTGCTTTTTAAGGATTTAATCCTAATATGTGCCTTGAGTTCATCCATCGAAGCCGAACGAATGACATCATGATTGGGTTCTCTTAGAGTACGATGAACCAGCAAAAGTTCTCGATCCAGATCATCATCTGGATGCTCATTCAAACTGAATTGCCTTTCCATCGAGTCTGCAAAGGCTTGAGCTTTGGACTAAGGGTCATAGCACATAATGGGCTCACCATGAATAGGGGGAAAATCAGATTTTTTTGTTTTTAAATTTTGATGAAGTTTCCAAAGTTGATCACTATTCTCTAAATTTCAAAGTGTCGTGCCAAATCTCTCATTCCTGAATTCTGATATGTTTTCTCTAACCTCCCTATTCACTCCGTTAGCTCGGATTCTGTCCGCAGGGAACATACTCCTTTGCTCGATTTCGCTCACGAATGAGATCTTTGATACGTAGAGGAAATTCATCGTGGAACCTAGGAGCCGGTTCTTTGCGAGAGGAATCATCCAAAGCATTTTTAATGGTGAGTTCGTAACGCACTACGGCCTCATTCAACTCAACTGGAGAAGCCATTCTCTCAGGAACGCGGTAAGCTGTCTCCAGGAGTGAACTGAATCTCTCCCAATCCACTTTTGAATACAGAAGATCTGTTTGGAGCAGTGGATCGCCCCCTAGTGATAAAATCACTGGGTTGTGATCAGAGCCCAACTCGGAGAGAACATGGATTTCCCAGTTCCAGGTGATGTTCCTGGCCAGGGCAATGTCAAGTACGTCAGGTCTGAGGTGACCAAAATGCGTCGGCTCACCTGGAGCCAACACCTGGTATTCATACCCGTCACAATGTTGCCACAGTCGCCTACCATTCATGTTGGTAACACGACTCCATTGTGTGTGCTGAGCGTTCAGATCACCCATGACCAAAACAGGTTGATCTGTATCCATCAAGAGTGTATCAAGCGCCTCAGGAAGTATTCGATTGTTCTGAGGATTGTAAGCACTGATCATACGCATAGGACCACTCCTCGTGTTAATAACAATGCCTACTGTTTCTATATCATGGGTATCATCATCGGAAATGCCAAGCTGAACATGCGGATGGCAACGTTTTACCAAAATGGCAACGCCACCACCGGACGTCCAAGTCGATCATTCCAAAGCATTTTGTAGTTAGGAAATCTAACAGTTTCTCCTTCAAGACGAGTCTCTTGCAGAAAAGCAACATCAATGTTGTTATCTACAAGAAACTCTTGAAACTCAAGTCTATTCCGAAGAAGTGCGTTACAATTCCAACTCACTGCTTTGATCACATGCGATTGAAACCGTGTGAAAATACTGCAGCAGCTTCAGGGAACTGTGCAAACAGCGCCCTCATTTGATCTAAAGTGGTAAGAATGTCTCTGGGGCTGTTAATTTGAGCTGGCTGGGCAGGGAAGTTGTCACGGGCTGCCGCTGCATAAGACACCTCCGCCTGTGTCCTTCCCGAGTTCGCGGGGAAATATCTGGGATTGTGATGATTGGTGCCCGTGGGGTTCACCCTACGCCTTATTCGAGGACATCTGGGACATCCTCGATGATTCGCAGTGTGCTCCCCACTGCAGTTCGCACACGTTGCCTTTTCATTTCTAGGTTTTTGACAATCCTTAATGATATGATTTTCCCCACATTTGACGCAAGCGGGGACGGCACTGCAGTTCAGCTTTTGCTTTGTTTCACAAATAATGTGATAAATGTTTTGTATTTTGTATTTTTATTTGTGCGAATAAAAGCGTATTTATTATTATTATTATTATTATTTTATTTATTTATTTATTCATTTTTTGAGCGTCGACTGCTAGGGCCATTAGCATATGAAGTCACACTTCCTTTTGGAATTGGGACGATAATGGCCTTTTCATAGTTCCTTGGGTACAAGTTAGATATCCAGATTTTGTTATAAAGTTTGAGGATATTTTCTTTGCCCTCAGGAGGTAAGTGGTTCAATATTCCGTACATTATAGAATCATGACCCGCAGCCCTTTCTTCACAAGTTTCGAGTGCATGTTCCAATTCTTCTATCTTGAACATGTCGTTGTACGTGAGTTTCTCATTAGTATCGAAATCTGAGTATCCTCTTTCTTCTTGAATTTTGAGAATCTGGAATTTCTGGTCATAGTTCATGGAACTACAGATCGATTGAAAGTGGTCAGCAAAAGCTTCACTTACATCAGGGATTCCTCTAATGAGTTTTCGGGGCAGCATAAGAGCAGCATCGTATACGGCGGTGTTGATTTGCCAGATGTCAGCCTCTTCTGGAAGCGCTTCACGTATTTCCGCATCCACTCGAGCCAGATCTTGAGGCTTCAGGGGCTTCAAAGTGCGGAGCAGCCTGCGTTATTATTATTATTATTATTATTTTCGTTTTTAAACACTACCAGTCAGGCCCTTACTTCCGAAGCTCCGACCCATTCGGAAGGGCGCGCTGGTTACATAAACCAATGACCTCTCCCCACACCCGTGAGGTGAGAGATCATTGGGTCCGAGAATCATGTGTCCTGAGCAAACGTAACGATCCGAGGATGACTGCCTTCTGCATGCGGCCGGCTAGAGATTCTGCCGATTTACGGCATGCCGGTATAATTTCCAGGTTTGAGAGTAGCGTAGGCATCATTCCACCAAGGGCCCCTATAATCAGAACCACTATCTTTACAGAATGGTCTGGATAGAGTCTGCGGAGCTCGAAGAGTAGATCTCGATACATCGTCCGTTTCTCGTCCTCTTTTCGCACGATATTCGTCTCGCCCGGAGCCGAAAACTCTATGACGTATATCGTTTTCTGCTCGCGGTCGAAGAGGACTACATCAGGCTTGTTGGCTTGTATTTGCCTGAGGGTGGGGAATGAGTAGTTCCAATAAATTCGGCACTTCTCATTCTCCACAACGGACTCAATATCCCCCGGAGCGTAGGGCAGCACCGGTGTCTCATCAATACCGTACGAGTGTCGTAAATGATAATACAGCACTCGTAACGCCGCGTTATGACGATGGATATAGGCTGAGACCGCATATACTGTACATGCTGACAGCAAGTGCATGATGGTCTCAGGCGCTCCACGGCAGGCCCTGCATCTTGTGTCAGGGACCTCTATACCCATCACGCGGCTTCGGTAGACGAGAGTGTTGAAAACACCGTCCTGGCAAGCCATGATGAATCCCTCAGTCTCCGACTTGAGTCCACCTGACCTAAGGAATGCAAAGGTCAGCCTTTCGGATAAGCCGTGGTCTTCAATGTGTTTGTAGAAGATTCCATGCATCGGCTTATCCTTGTGGAGCTGCAGATGTACAGTATTCTCTGCAGCTTTTATGTGGACTCTCCGTCGAGCGGGCTCCAACTCGGTGACAGAGTCTTGGATATCCCGCTCGGTGTCGAATATTATTATTATTATTATTATTATTATTATTATTATTATTATTATTATTATTATTATTATTATTATTATTATTATTTTTCGTTCTAAACACTTCCAGTCAGGCCCTAACTTCCGAAGCTCCGACCCATTCGGAAGGGCGTGCTGGTTACATAAACCAATGACCTCTCCCCACATCCGTGAGGTGAGAGATCATTGGGTCCGAGAATCATGTGCCCTGAGCAGACGTAACGATCCGAGAATGACTGCCTTCTGCATGCGGCCGGCTAGAGATTTTGCCGATTTACGGCATGCCGGTATAATTTCCAGGTTTGAGAGTAGCGTTGGCATCATTCCACCAAGGGCCCCTATTATCAGAACCACTATCTTCACAGAATGGTCTGGATAGAGTCT
>JAFIRS010007308.1:0-26416 GCA_018342105.1 Gonioctena quinquepunctata | reverse complement strand
GCGTCATCGCCTCCATCTGATTCTTATGATTTGAAAGTTACATTTTAGTTGACTAAAAAAACCAAGGTCATCAGGGGGGAGATGTCTCTTTTTGATATAGTTGTGATTTTCCCCATTCGAATTTTGTGAGCTGAATGATCAACACAGGAACAAAAAATTGAAGGGGGGTGATTTTTTTAAGGGAAAATATGAATACCATTCACCATATAGTAGCTAAAATTTGGCCCCCGGACATGCAAAAGTGTTTTTGGGGGAATATGTTAGCAATTGATCAATGAGTTTCCCAAGAGGAGAATACGTGAATCTGCAAACATAATTGATCAAATATTGGATGTTACACATAGACAAAATATAAAAAGTCAAAGATTTTGCAATTGAATAATAATATTTGGAATGATAGACGGATGATTATTATGATATAATGGAATTAAGAAAATTTGTAATGAAATATTGATATTGCCCCAGCCGCCGCAATATCAGGTGCACATCAACCAAATAACGATATGTAGCCCCTTTGTCCATTTCATTACAAATCAAAAACCATTATTAATTGTTACAAGTAACACAAACGCCCCGAGGCCTTATTAAAACAGTGCAGTCTCACACCCCTCGACAATAGTCATGCGTCATTTCTCCATAACCCCACGTTGTGTGTACATATTTATGTCTATATACATCTGCTTGGCGATGTCTAATTTTTTTATATATATATATATATATATATATATATACATATATATATACATAAAAACCGGTTAATGCGTGAACGGCAGGACCCGATTTTTTTCCAAAAAATATAAATATTACTATAAAAAAAATCGTTTAAACCGTGAGTGGCTTTTTACGTTTATTGATTTTTGCGTGTTTGGGCCATGGTAAGTTTCTTCGCTATTGGTAATTTTCTTCGATTTTGGGTTTAATTTTTTTCGCAAGTTTCTAATTCGACTTTTGACTGATAGATGGAAAAGGTGTCCGGATCCTATTTTTTGGGGTAATTGATAAACAATATTTATAGGTTTATTGAAATAAAAACAATTTGGGGAACAATGTTTTAAAAAATAGAAAAAATTTCCAGAAAACCAAAGGTGAAAAAATATGTTTTTTTGTAAAAAAAAGGGATCAAAAGTGGTTATTATAAATTGAAAATCGATAGAACATAAAAATTTAAAAAACCTGTGTGTTTTTTTTTTGAGTAGTGTGATTTATTTTAAAGACAAAAATGGTGATCAAAAATATTAGTATCCCTGAGGTAGTAACAATGATATTATCAATAGTTTTTGTTAATTGGTTGGGATAATATATTTTTTTATTTTGTTAAAACTATTATAAAAATTACCCCTTGTTTGGGAAATAAAAAGAATTTTATTTCGAAAGTGTTTTTTTTTGGGAAAATTTTTTAATTATTACATTGTTGTGTGTGATGGGGCAAAGGGCATGGCCTGGATGGCCAACAGAGTTTTACCAATATCTGTGGGAAATCCCTGAACAATTACAGTGCAGTAGCATCTTCACAGAAAAGGTTTAAAATTCAATGAACATGAGATAAAGTGATGGATATATTTCAAAGGTTTGGGGCCCAAAAGGGGGCCAATGTTAATTTTTTTGTTGTTTTGGATTATCATTGCATTAGATTTCTATTGCTTGTTCATATGTAAAATGGCCAATATCAAATTCTGATCAGTTAAAGTTCAAAACTTCAATTGCAATTTTCTCAAATGTTAAAATATTGACGTTGGCCCTTTGCTACAAGCCATTGATATAGTGCAAGCACAATTAACTTTGAGGTATAGTAGGTGCTTTACATTAATAATTTTTTTTTTATTGAAAGTAAAAATATTTATAAAGTTAATTACTTTCTTTTTTTCTCAGATACTTGACTGTATTTCAGTATTATTATCAAAAATAAAAGTCAAATTAGACAGAAAACCTGCGTTAGAAATTAATATTCCTAAAATATTTCACACCATCAGAAATTGAATGAATTTAAGTTTGCAAATTTTCCTGACACTTACATGTCAAAACACCATATACACAGATATGTTCAGTTCACAAGGTGATTTGGAACTAAAGATATTTTGAATCAAATAGATCACATTGAATTAACAATCCTGTGTACCAGAGATATTTATCAGATTTTGACATTTTTTATTTCTAGGTGAAGAGAAAAATCAATCATATATTACTTATCAATTTCGGCATAAAAAAACTATTTTAATGGATATTGTACTTGAAATTGTACCTTAATCAGAAATACACCATATTACTAATATGTGAAAGTGTTTGTCTTTCTTGGGGTTTCGGTTCTTTTTGTGAACAATAATTATTTTTTTAGGAGATAACAATTTAATTTGTGGACGTTTCGACCGAGTCTACGGACTTCTTCAGGGACTAAGAAGAAATATTTGCATCATTATTTTGAATGAAGTAATGTAAAAAAGCAGCATATGATGATTTTTGAGATTTGCAGCTTTGAAACTAGTTAATTAAAATAATCCACTATTTTTCCAAGTCCCTGAGGGAAACTTTAGACAGGGTCGAAAAGTCAAGTTAAATGGTTATCTTATAAAAGAAGATTAGGTATTCACAAAAAAATCAAAATCCAAGAAACAAACACAATTGATATTCTTGGTTAAGAAAAATTTAAAATTTAAATTATAAAAAAATATAAATATATGGACACATAACGATACCATATCTTTATAAAAGAGCGATATTCCCATCATCTATCACAGGATTCCAAAAGTATACTTTTTAATTTAATACAGCAAAAATATCCATTCCTCAAAAAATAAAACTTTAATAAAAGTTGGTGCATCTATATGCAACCACAAGCAGTAGTAGAAAAAAGAAAATATTCTAGGAAAAATAATTAAATAAAGAAAAATATCCATTCCCCAAAAAATAAAACTTTAATAATGGTATGCTGTCTCAGGAAAAAGAACTTCAGTTTTGCACTGTGCTGAAACCATATTCTTGTCAATAAATGCTTTATTTTGGAGTTTATAGTATTTCAACTGGTATGCTGTCTGAGAAAGGAAAAAGTATATAATTATTAATTATGCAACCAGTAAGTCAAAGAACTTAGTGGTGGTTGTATATCCTCCAAAAACAAGTTTTTTATTTGAAAGGATATTAATGATTATTAGAAGTGTTTGGGAGAGTTTTTCATAATAAACTTTTTTAAATTGACTGAAATCATGGATTCTGTGTTCTAAAACTAGAATGATCATTCTGTGTGGTTAATGGGTTAACGAGAGTCCTACCAATATCTGGAGGAATGCTGAACGATTGCAGTGCAGTAGCATATTCACAGCTAAATGCGCTATATCAATGAACATTAGATATAGTAATGGATATATTTCTATAGCTTGAGGCTAAAAGGGCTGTTTTGAGTTTATCATTGTATTAGATTTATATTCTTTCTCTTTTTCATATGCTTAAATGGCCAACATCAAATTCTAGATGAGTTGAAGTTCAAAACTTCGAGTACAATATTCTCGAATGTGAAAATCTTGACATTGGCCCTTTACAATCCAAGCCACCGATTGTGCAAGCAAAATTAACTTTGAGGTATAGTGCTTTTCATATCTAATTTTTAGTTTTCCGTTGAAAGTAAAAAGTCAGTTTATAAAGTGAATTACAAATTTTTTCTCAGATACTTGACTGTATTTTTGCTAGTATGTATTCAAAGATAAAATGAAATTCAAACTTTGAATCGCCATTGAAGTTTGCAAATTGTCAAAGCACCATATGCACACAGTATGTTCAATTCACAAAGTGATTCTATTTGGCACTATGAAAATTTTGTATCAAATAGATCACATTGAATTAAAAATCCTGTGACCAATTTTTCTTCATTTTCATTACTCAAATATGTGTCTGGACTTTTGGACCCATCTTTCGAGATTTATCGGCAGTCCTTCCTTTGAGCCGGTCCTGCAAGGATGCACGAGGTATACGTAATCTCAGCATGTTTGCCTTATTTTGGCTCCATTTCCAACTGTTAAGAGCCTTTCTATACTCCCAGAGTATTGGTGGAACTTTCTTTTGTGCTGATTTGGCATCGCCAGAAACGAATAATTTCAAATTTAGAGCCCAATAATGTTGCAGAGAGAGGTTTAAAATCTTACGGCGAGTACTGGCGAATGAGCTCTTGATGCCTATTCCAGTAGTCGGTCATCAAATTCAATCTTTTATAATTTGGTTTTCATTGACTGCACCCTGGCCAACTACTGGTACAAATAATCAGATCATTTCACACACATGATGACTAGAGGAAAATAAAGATATTGTCAAAATGTATCGACACCTAAGAGTGAAACAATCAGCATGATTTTCAAGTGGGTCACAATGTTGTTATTCTGCAAAACACGAATTAGTGCCAAACAAAAACAAGAGGTTTTAAAAATAACGACTGATGGTTTGATCGGGGAGTCGACGTTGAGCTTCTGCCGTGCCCAAAAGGGCAATGGGGGCAGTTAGAGAGTTGAAAGGATAAGAAGCCTTATTATCCATTTGAAGATTATGGTTTATGGAATTAGTCTGCTCTATACATTTCAAATTCATAACTAGGTACTAGAAGGGATTCATTGTTTCATTTTTCATTTATAATTCATTTGATTCTTGTAGTCCTTTTAATAAATATTTTTCTATACTTTTTTACAAAGTGTTTTTAATCATTAAAGGGTCAGAATCTACCAGTTAGTCGTGAACAAACCGCAATTCACGACAAGTGGTGGAGGTGCCGTGTTTTTTTTGTGTGGATCCATTCGTCATAATGGATCAATTTAAATTTTGTAATTTATTCGAAAGTATATTGAGAAAATAAATATATTCAGTAATCATCAATTTCACAGTAGGACTCGAACTTGACCTAGATTCCGGTACAGCTAGGTAGAATTTGCTGACCCATATGTTTTATTGTAAATGGATCGCTTCTACGTATGTGCAACAATAGCGTTTTGAATAATAACTTTGACGAAGGTCAGGGCCGCGCCGCCCCTGTGTGCGAAGTGTGGCGCACACAGGCGCCAAGACAATAGGGGCGCCGCTATCGAAATTATTTTTGTCAGTTCGTTTGTCTGACAGTTCGAAAAAAATTAAGTCATCTTGATTTTATACCCAAAAGTTTGATAATCGTGAAGTAAAAAAATACTCTGAATTTTATTGATCTTGAAACCAATTTTACCATTTCGTCATAGTTTCTAATTAAAAAATCTCAAGAATTATGTGAATATTTCTCGTTCTCTACCAAAAGATGGGACTTATTAAAAAAATATGTCATAAATCTGACCTTAAAACCATTGTCTGAAACAAGATGGCCAAGCAGAATAGATGCTATCAAACGTTTACAAATTTACCAGAAATTTATGATGCATTATATGAAATATCAAATGGTGTATCATATGATCAGAAGGCAAAATATAACGCTTAACCCTTCGTTACCCCGGAAAAAATGACACAAGGATACCCAGGTGGGGTGTAACATACCAAATTTTGAAAAATTGACAGAATAATCAAAAAAATACATTTTTGTAAATTTCATAATGTTTCATATTTTGTTGTGTTGTGTTCCACTAAAACAATAGCACCAATGAAAACAACGATAAAAAACTGAAATGGAATTTATTTTGTAGGAATCATGCATTTTTCGTTAAACAAAAACACATACACTTCTCATTCAATATATAAATGAGAAAAAAACATTGTTACTCAAAAAACTATATTATTCATTCAGTAATAGCATATTATAACTAGAAAAAATAAAATCTTCACCTAGAAAATTTCTTACCATGATATTCATAGAGCGCAATTTTCGCAATAAGGGTGCGTGTGTTCCAAACATAAATACACATTGCAACGCTGGCAAGAATATTTTGTCTTTCTGTCACGAGATCTGGGGCAGATATGACATCTTCCAACCCTTCTAATGGGCAATGCGGGTAGTTGAGGGGTTTCTCCGAGAATATGGTGTATCCGTTTTCGAGTTTCCACTGGTATGCTAAGATTATTTTTTCTTAGTTCTAAGGTGGGTTTGACTAAAGCAAATCCTAATTCCTGAATATATTTTCTACGCATTTTGGAGGTGTCTGTAGTATTCCATTTATAGATAATTTGACTACTCATACCAGCTGTATCTAAAAGAGATTCTCAGTGGCCATCTTCTACAGTTGCGAGCAACGGGATAAGTACCTTACATTTCGTCCACGGTATCTACGCCACCCTTGGTCAAATTATAAAAACTTATTATTCCTCATCTCCCGTGGATGGATATATTGCTTCATCGTGGTATAATAATGGAATCAATAAACTTTTTACCTTTCCTAGGCACATATAAAACTAATGTGTTGTCTCTTTGAAAACCAAACATTGAGACCGCGCCTGCCTATCTTTGATTTCAAAAAACTCTCGTGGTATTGCCATTTTATTTTTTCGAAGTGTTCCTACAGCAGTGAGTTTATGTTTCTCTTGTAAAACGTTTATGATTTCCAGACTGGTGTACCAATTGTCAAACGTAACATTACGATTGGTACCTGAATTGTTCTCACTCGATGACCACGGTGGGGTATGTCACACCCCGTAACATTCTCGAGACGTTTACACACTTCGAAGATAGAATTTAGACAGAATATTTTATGGGGATCCGAAGATGAATGTGTAAAGGGAAGCTATAGTCCACCATACTTACATACTTGCCAAATTAGGTACTGGGCTGGACAATAATCTAGCAGAAAAAATATGCTCCTTTTCATTCATTTGTTCACTAAATATATGGCATATAATATTGACAAAAGTAAATTTTATGAGCAAAATTCTGCAGTCCATCAATATAAATATGCAAGTTGCTTTAGATGCTTTAACGGAATTGAAGAAGTTTTTGATAAAAATTAGAACCGACGCAAATTTTGAAGAAATTGTAAATGATGCCATGAACATTGCCGAAAAATTAGATGTCGAGGCTGAATTTGAAACTTCCAGATCCAGACCCCTAAGACGTCGTAAGACTCCAAAGAGTTTTGATTATGAACACGAAGACCACACTATAAATGATCTGAAAATCGCTTTTAAAATTAATGTATTTTTTTATATATTGGATCAAGCTTTATCCTCCGTGGACGAAAGATTTAATTTATTGAATAATCACAATGACGTGTTTAATTTTGTATTTAAACTAAGTGATGAACAAGAACAAAGTCAATTAAGAATAAGCTGTCATCGTTTGCAGGAAAAACTTACAGCAAATGATTCATTGGACATTAACGCCGATGATTTGTGTGAAGAAATTATGACAAGTCAGTCTTTTTTCAAAAAATTAAATAATGATGTGGCGAAAATTCTCGAATTTATATATTTAAACAATTTGACAGCTGTATGCCCTAACATCACAATAGCATTACGAATTTTACTAACTATGCCAGTTACCGTAGCAAGCGCGGAAAGGTCCTTTTCTAAATTAAAACTAATAAAAAATTACCTGCGCTCAACAATGAGCCAGGAAAGATTAACAAATTTAGCAACAATATCCATAGAGACTATATAGACATACACGAAACTATTAAAGATTTCGCAAACAAAAAAGCTAGAAGAGTGGAAATAATATAATTTAAATATGTTTATTTATATTCTTACACATTTTAGACTCTTGTTGTTTTTTTAACATAGCATACGTAATAGTTAAATTAGTATTATTGAAAAAAAGTCAGTTATTTTGTTATTAATATATAAGTATACGATTAGGTAGAACATCATAAATAAAGTATGTAAAAATTTAATTCGTGTTTTATTTTTCGCAGTAATTGGCAAGCGAAAACGAACTGGTTTTACCTATTTAGGAAAATATTATCTAATTATATGAAACTAGAGAACATTTATATCGGTCAAAATTGACAAATAAGAAATAAAATTAAGTTGAAACATTAAGATTCGTGAAAAAAAGAGACGCTTCATAGGTTTCGCACACATGCGCTGTGGGGGGTCGGCGCGGCCCTGACGAAGGTATTCTATATGGTCAAATGAACATTTAATGGAAATAATAAGTAAACCCTATTGATGCAAAAGTTATTCTAACGATTTAATTTCAGGAAAATAATATTTTGTGTATGTGTTTTTTGTATTGATTTTTTTTTAATTTGGATAAGTCGTTTTTTGATTGAGAATATGATTTTTGATGGAGCAAATTTCAAGATCATTTTTCAGGTATTGGAGAGTTATTTTTTCACAGGATTTTGATGTTTACAGGAGATTTACACTTAGAGGTTTTGGGGATAAATGGTTGATTCTTTTATTTTAGGATTGAGACAAGGATTTAATTTGGGGAAAACACTGGTTAGCCAGGAGAGGTTGTTTTTGGAAATTTTTGTGGATGAAAAACTTAGATATTGGAGAAATTATAGGCCCAGATGGAAAATAATTTTGTGGGTGGTTAGGAAGGGCAGTTGTGAGGAATAGGGACCGTATTGAGTGGAAAGTGGGCCGCCAATTATCCCGTGTTGAAGATTTAGGCGCTTAGAAGAATCTGTTGTGGATTTTGCGTTTTGTTTTGTTCCTAATTGAGGGTAATTTTGTGAGCTCCCGAGAAAAGCAGGATTAAGTAGTAGGGGCCGTTTGGAAGAAACTGGGAGCTTTTGTTGAGGATTTTTTGCTGTTGGTAGAAACAGTTACTGTTGCCATTTCGTGGCACTAACAATGCAGTCGTATTCGATGTGAAATGAAAATATTGTATAGTGCTGCAATACTTCTTAATCAATAATTATTATTTATTGCTGATAAGGCTAAGCGCTCGACTGACCACTAGCAGAGACATACTCGATACCCGGAAATTTTCAGACAAGATATGTTAAATTGAGGCTTGTCCTGATTATTTTAAGAATTTTTTTTATAACATAATCCAAACCTAATATAAAAAGATTAAAAATCAATCAAATTAGTATAACTATGGAATTACGAGGACAAATTTCAATTCGATACTATATATTGAATACTATAAATAAAATGAAAAAGCAACATTATCAGATATATTTGAGTACAACGAATATATTGAAACAATGTTTAATAAATGGCATAGACTTAGTATGAAAAATAATAACGGGACCTTGAAATAATAACACCTTGAAATGAAGGCAATTTGGGGTAAATATTGAACTATTTAAAAAAAATTGACTGGCTGGTAATTTTTGTTAATTAATTTTTATTATACATTGTTATATAATTTTTTATGAATGTGCGCTTCATAACACCTTCTTGATTTTTGTTTTGAAAAGAAGTTTAAGATCTCTTCTATCTATTACTACTGTCTGGCGGAATTTTTTTGTTAATTAATTTGGAATGCGAAGCATTAATGCATGAGGATCAATCACTGGTTTCTTATAACACCCTTGAAAAAAAAAACCGCTGAAGTTCAAGATTTCTTCTATGCACAAAAATGTATCTGTCATTGAAAACATGTCATTTATAAGCGCCACATAGCTTCCTATTGAGATCTCCTCGTAAATTCTTATTGGTATTTCCTCATAAATCTATATGAGGAAATCCTTATATTTCATGCGTTTTATTCATTGATGAAATAGGCACTACTGATGAATCCTTAGAAACCAGATCGGGGTTCCTTATAAATCTGAGGCTGTATCCTAAGAGAACCTTTTTACAGAGCTACTTTCATGAAAACATCATCTATGAACCAATCATATAGGTATTGAAATGAGACATTATGATTGGTTCTGTTGAAGTTGATCTGCAAAATAATTCCATTGGAAATATTTAGTTTTACACACGTATATCCATTCCAAAATGGGAGAGATTGCCATGGAGAATGGCACCAGGTAAAATACTGTCTTCTTGAAGAGATTTGTGACAAACTCAATTTCAATTTATTCAATTTCAAAAGATTGGTACAGCAGGACCAACATCATTCTTCGTGGCTTTGTCAAGTGTACCAATTTTAATATTGTTCTATGTGACATTAATTTCTTATTGTTTCTATTTGTAAATGTATTTTGTAATATTAAATCTCTCGACTCACACTGGGATTTATGTTGTTGGAAGTAATCTTCTTCTTTTTTTCATGATCATCATCATCTACTTCGATATCACTTTCTGAGGCATCGGACAATAAAAGTTCTTTATTGCGAAAAATAACCCTTTTTTCTCCGCCACTTTGCGGAGCTCCTCCATTGTATATTGTGTGGGGTTATTCAATTGACTATATGCATGCAGTTCTTTTAGGTGTAGTGTGCTTATTAGTTGATATTTGCCCCAAGAAATCTGAAGGAAATAAATGTTAGACTAACCAAAATCACTCCACCAAGTGAAATACATCGTTTACCAAGGCCTATAACAGAACGTGCCAAATGGAAAGCAACAGAGTGGAGATCTTGGTTACTTTACTATTGTGTTCCATGTTTATCTGGCATATTAAATGATAAGTATTTGAAACATTTTATTTTACTTCAAAAGGCCATTTTCATTTTACTCCAAGATAACATTACAATTGTAGAGCTCAATGAAGTAGCCAACTATTGTTTGAATAAGTTTGTTTATGATTTTCATAAACTTTATGGAATGCCAGCTATGAATTTCAATGTTCACTTATTGACACATATATGTGTTAGTGTAAAAATGTCTGGTCCTCTCTGGGCAACTTCATGTTTTTCTTCTGAATCTAATATATACAATATTAAGAAACAAATAAATGGACCAAGAAGTATAGGAAAACAAATTGTTTATAGAATGTTGAAAAAGCAAGTTCTTGATGAAATTTCAAACTCTAATGAAATGTCTTCAAAATGTAAAGAATTCTTGACTTCAATATATTTGTATCGAATGCCCTTTGAAGATAACAAAATTAAATTACTAGGATCAGGCTACAATGAATATGGAATGAGAGGATTTTTATATAAAGCAATACTCATCAATAACAGAAAATTCAGTATTTCTGATGGCTTATCAAAAATAAACAATTCTCACCTCAAATTGCATAAAAATTCATTTTGTAAAATTCTGAAGATAATCCAAGATAATGATGGTGAAATAAGGTTGCAGATAAAAATATTCGACTGCATTCCTTTTGGTATAAACCATGTGTACCTACATAAATGTTGGAAAATCATTGGAGAGGGAGATATTGTTTTCATTGAGCAAATAAAATCAAAGTGTATTTACATAGCTGTCAATAGTTGTAAATGTATATGTGAATTCCCAAATGAATTTGAAGTACAGTAAATATATCTACTGGTAAAGTATGTTACATAATCTTGTTTGTATGTAGTTTCTTATTCTTAACAAATAACAACACCAACAAATAACAACAATCGTAAAGACAGCAACAGGAAAACTAATATCACAATAAGACGGGAAATGATTTCGTGAATAACGCTCTCCACCATCCAAGACTACAATCCATACTGACCAATAAAACATAACAAATATTAAAAATAAAATTCATTCATTCATTCCCCTGCGAATTCAAAGGGGTAGAGGGTAGAAAAACCCGCCACATTCCAGAAATAGAAATCGCCAACTCGGAACGTTTATTTGAATTATGCTGTAAATTGTGAATGTCGAGAACTTGATAATTCGAATGACCCAAATCACTCATCACTCGAATACTTACAACAAACGTACCGAATGACATGCTCCAACGACGAGTACCGAGATATCAGGTGATGATGTCATCATGTCCACGTTTTATGATTTCAATGAAGGGTTTTGTTAATGATTCATTATTTCATATCCAGTTAGTCGATATCATAAATCAGAGTACCTAATCTAGTATATACTTATTAATTTCAATTATATTCTGAAATTTTAAAGTAATTTATTCTTCATTTCATTTCGTTTCCGATTTCCTCAAATATACATAATCTCCCATTTTATACTTTGGTGAATTTGATCGTACCTATTGTTTTTCATATTTTGGGTTTTATCTCTGCTTGGAAGTAAAACATATCAGTTATCTGTTCTAAGAATGGCAAATCATTAAATTTGCCCCGATAAATTACTGCGTTTTTTGTATTCTGGAATGATATATAAAATAAGGAAATTTGAATTTTTTCAGTAACGTACCGTGTAAAATGTTTTGCATGAAATATTTCACCACAACAAAAAATTATATTGATTATTTTTCCGACCCAAATATCGACCAATAGAATTGCACCATTCGACGTCACGTGGTACAACCTACATGGTATTATACTGATAATTTTTTGAAAATTTTCTCTGGTAGTTGCTATATATAAAAAACAAAACATGATCCAGTCAAATTAACCACACTTCAAACTGACAGGTTGAATTCAATTGTGACAATTGGAGATTTTGCATGAAAATGAGTCGATTTGGAGTTTGTTCTCTGTCCACCATCGATAAAAAGTCAAGGAAATGTTCCCATTAATACGGAGAAGGCAAAAAACAGTTTGGAACCAATTTACTACTTTTTGGGACGGAAAAATAATCCCCGAATACCACGAGCTTCAAATTATCTGGCATTTCCCTCAAGGTTCCTGCAAACAATAAAGTCGTCAAGTTTTCAGGAAAAATCACTCGCGCTTCGCGCTCGTGATTTTTTAACCTGAAAAACTTGACTCCTTAATTTGTTTGCAACGAACCTATCGGGAAATACCCGATAATTTTGAAGCTCTTGTGGTATTATAAGTGAAAATTTTATACCAGTCATTTTTAACCAATTAGATGCTTTATTTCGATATTGTTACTATGGTAACCAGCAAATTTTCTGAAAATTTTTCATCCACATTAGCATGACGTAAAATGAATAAGTGGAAATTTCCCGGTACATGACAGCTATCATATAATTAGACAAAAATAATATTGACAATATTTTTTATTTACTTACTTTATAAGTTGGAAATATTACAACAATTTATTAAGGTGTACCTACATTCTATAATATCATTAATTAATATTAAATTCTTCAAAAATTCCACTTATACCTCCTCTTTCCTAAGTGGTGAATAAAACATAGAACCGGTGTTTTTTTAACAATATGCAATATGCCTGTGTTTCATAAAATAAAAATAATACTGTAATTGAAAATTACAAGAAAACTATCCGTATCAATAGCATTCAATATCTTACTAATAGTTGGGAAAATTGAAGACTCAACATATACGTAACTCTTTTTAAAAGCTTTTATTTAGTTTCACCTGTCCCGGTGTCTGTCTGTATGTCTATCTGTGTGTCTGTCTGTAAACAAATCTTGCAAGTTAAATTTGACCTAGTTCTAAACGTCCGATTGATTTGAAATTTGGAAAATGTACATAATTCCGGTGACAATACATTATGAAATTTTTGTTGGAAAAAAAATGGCGGCTCCAATATGGCGGACAATTTTTGGGATTATGGTCCGATTCTATTCAAAATTGGTATCTGAGGGTTTTCGAGGACGGAGATCATGAACTTTTTGTGAAAATTCAAGTAGCTATTCAACATGGCGGCTCCAAAATGCCGGAGGAGTTTTGTGATTATATATGGTCTGATTCTATTCAAAATTGATACCTAGGGGTTTTCGGGGTCAGATACCTAATTTTTTGTCAAAATTCAATATGGTGGCTCCAAAATGGCAGACGAGTTTTGTGATTATAGTCCGATTCTATTCAAAATTGGTATGTGGGGGTTTTTGGGGTAGAAGATTTTTTTTACAAGCTTTTATTCTGAGTTTCACCTGTCCCGGTGCCTGTCTGTGTGTCTGTAATCGAATCGTGCAAGTGAACTGTGACCCACTTCTAATCGTCCGATTGATTTGAAATTTGGCAGGTGTACATAATTCCGATGATAAATTATACCTAATTTTATATCATTGGAGAAATGCAAGGCCCGCAATTGTCAAAAGTAGTGAAATATTTTTTTTTAACTCAATTGCATTCTCTGGGCCAACCCGAAACATTTTATTTTAGTTAGATCCGAAGTTCAAAAGCAGTTAAATATTTTGGCCCAAAGGATTCACAGATAAGTAAGTCCATTTGTTATATTCAGCAATTTCAATGTAACTCTGAATAACACCTACAATTTTCTTGGTTATTTTGAGCCCTTATCATAAAACAAGTTTGTGTGTTATATTTGAGAAAATTTTGTTTGGAAACCCCAATTCATTTTTTTATGAATAGGTCCACCAGGCATGCGATTAATACTGAATCAGAATACAGAATCCTCATATGCTTTGAGGAATAGTTACGTCAAAGAAATGGTTGTGAACAGTTGTAAAGAGCAGCCATGGCTGGCTTATTCCTCAAAGGAATTGTTGTTAAAAATGGACTACCTGTGAAACTACTGGAAATCAAGTGCCCTTTCATAGGTTAGTAGTCGATAATTGTGTAAGTAGTGTATCATTGAATTCGTTCATGAATGTAGTTACTTGATTATCGATAATGATCGGCTATTGTTGAGGAAAAAGCATCCATATTATTGCCAGGTCCAACTGGGAATGGCTATCCAAAGACTTTTTGAATATAGTTATCAAGCATGATAAAACGTTTAGCAATATAATGTTACAAACAGTTTATTTTAACTAAATGTTGCATGTAATATGTTTATATGAAAAATAAAACTTTTCCAATTTAATTTTTTATCGAAAGTAATGTTACTGTATTTATTTATATACATATAAGCAACTTGCAGGTGCAATCTAGCGTTTTTTCCACTCGAAGCACCTCACTTTGCATTTCACATGAAACTTTTTGTCACTCACTCAGCTAACACATCTACAACCTTTCTTCAAACAATCACACATAGATCCTACCAGTCTTCTAAATATGAAAATATTTCTCAACATCAAACCCTGTTATCAATCTTACTTATCTTATTTATTCAACTTATACAAATTCTTATCAGTTTGTACCATTACCATTTGACGTTTTATTGTTCTTCTACTTTGCTCGGACGATTAGAAGGAAGTGTGTCAAATTTAACTTGCAAGATTTGGTTACAGATAGACAGAAACCGGAACAGGTGAAACTAAAAATAAAAGCTTCTAAAAAGATCTTCGACCCAAACACCCCCACATACCAATTTTGAATAGAATCGGACCATAATAATAACAAAACTCGTCCGCCAGTTTGCAGCCGCCATATTGAATTTTTGAATTTTGACAAAAAATTATAATATTTGACCCCGAAAACCCCTAGATAGGTACCAATTTCCTACTTCCGGACTTTTAGCGGAAAACTAATGGCATAAATTCGAAATGGCGGCTCCAATATGGTGACGACTTTTATGGTTATAGCCCGATTCCAATAAAAATTGAAATGTGGAGGTTTTTGGGGTCGGAGATCATGTTTTTTTTTCAAAATTCACAAATTCAAAAATACCTATTTTATATGCGCGTCATGTTTTTGAAAGTTACTCACAGAATAACCTAGGAAAACATTATTTTTTCCTTCTAGTACATTTGTATAAAACCTGTTTTTTTATATTTTTCCTTTTTTGCATTTTAATAAAAGCTTGTTTTATTATGTTTTACTTTTATTTTTGTGTACAACATTTAATAGTAATTCATGGGGGACTGGCGGAGGAGTTTGTTCTATAGCTTTTTGACACCGGCGCTATATACACATCTTTGGTGACCAATGATAGTTTCATTATTTTTCTGAATCATATAGTAGAAGTATGACCAAAAATGCGGATTGTAAAAAAAATTAAGTGAAAAAATCGCTACGCCGCTGGATTTGGTTAGGACCTCCGCTGCCAACGTATTCCTTTGAGAAATTTTGAGAAAACGGATTTGAATAGGGTATCATTATTTTTCAATATTCACCATGTCGTTTATTCTGGTTTATCTACAATTTGGTTTGAAAATGAAAATGGTTGAATATTATTGAAAACCCCATATTACTAAATAGCATCGTAGAAACATTTTATGACACAGACAAAAATCCCGTCGAAGGTCAGTTGTCTTCCATCTGTGGGGGCTCAAAAACATAGACAGATGTTACTTTATTATAGAATCCCGCACGCACTACCAATACCAATAAATGGTCTCTCAACATTCCATCGAACAGAAACAGCTTTTCTGTATCCCTCAGACAGGGCCGGATTAAAAGGTGTGGAGGCCCTGGGGCAACAAAGGAGTGGAGGCCCCTAATTATTTTTCAAACAAGTTTTTTTTTCTCTCAAGTGTTTGAATAATTTATTGCGGAACAAATACAATTATTTCGACACAAGCATATGTAGGTATAATAAAATACAAGAAATAAATAAAATTAAATTACAGCGTAAACGAATGGATTCTTGCGAGCTTTTTCGACGAGAAATTTCGGTCGGTCGGATTTCGGTCGAATCCAGCACCCGGATAAAATAATCAAAGACGTCACTCTTTTTACAAGCTTTTATTCAGTTTCACCTGTCCCGGTGTCTGTCTGTATGTCTATCTGTGTGTCTGTCTGTAAACAAATCTTGCAAGTTAAATTTGACCTAGTTCTAATCGTCCGATTGATTTGAAATTTGGCAGGTGTACATAATTCCGGTGACAATGCATTATGAAATTTTCATTAGGAAAAAAAATGGCGGCTCCAATATGGCGGTCAATTTTTGTATGGTCCGATTCTATTAAAAATTGGTATCTAAGGGTTTTCGAGGACGGAGATCATGAATTTTTTGTGAAAATTCAAGTACCTATTCAACATGGCGGCTCCAAAATGCCGGACGAGTTTTGTGATTATATATGGTCCGATTCTATTGAAAATTGGTACCTAATGTGATTATCTAAAATAATGAAACTGAACATGCCGCCCACCTTGAAATATTTTTTTTTACCTTGTAACCTACCCTCACGTACCCTGAATGGACCTGCATAATCTACTCCACAATTTTGAAATGGACGATAAGGAGTTATGCGAGATTCAGGTAATTGCCCCATTGGGGTTTCTATATTCGGAGGGCGTACTCGAAAACATACATGCATTTTCTTAATACTGATCTCAAAGTATTTCCAAAAAATCCCTGCACCCAACAACATATCGATTTCATTTGGAATATTGAAATTTTCGTCTGACAATTTTATTGTTGTGGGAAATTGGAATTGGTTTATGTTGATAAATTTTGTTGGAATATTTTCAGTTATTGTTTCGAGCACTAAAAATGATAAATTGACTTGAAACGAATTAAATTGTGACCTGATTGTTGCATTAGTTTTGAAATTGAGTAGTGTACAAGACTGTTTTATACCTTTTACCGGAATATTGATGTGATCTTGAATCAAACCCAATTTTTCGCACAACGCTCTTGTAATGAAGTAGCTCTGACTTCCAGAATCAAGAAGAACTCTGCATTCTTGATAACATCCCTGCTTATCCATGACAAGTACTTTTGCTGTAGATAACATTATACAGGGTGTTCCAAATTAAGTCGGCACCATTGCCAACTCCGTTATTATTAATGCTACGATTTCGGTTGAATGGGCAAACTGGTAGCATTTTTAGTGGCCTTCTCGATGCCAGAAACAAAAAAAAATTGACAGTCGCGTTGTCATAATATTTCATAAAATAATATTTTTTTCAATGGAACACCCTATATTTTTTCATCCATTTCGATTCGTAATAACATTCTCAACAACAAAGCTCATATCACTTTTCTTCCTAAAGTGGAAAATGAGCGACTTATGTGGAAATATTTATTTCTTTCACTAGTACAAAAAATTTCTTTGTTTTAGCGAATAAAACCTCATGATTGTCCAAACACCCATTTTTTGTACTTATACGGATTACAATATTTTGTTACTAATAGCAAAATGAGACAGTAAAAAGAAAAAATTGCACTGGGATGTGAACTCGTGATCATCATGTCGCACCACTCAATTGACACCACTAAGCTATTTGGTATTAATGTACAAAACGATAATTTCCATCTTAAAGCCATTCCGCTAGCCGCATTTATTTTGTGAATCAAAATATGTCTGCTGTAATGATAACTTTGAAGCCGTTTTTGTACAGAACAGAAAATACTGGAGGGTCATATGAATGTGGTTGGAAAAAATGTGTTTGATTCGATAAAACATAATTATTATGAGCAATCAAGTTGCCTTGAAACTTTGTTGAAATTCTATTTGTCAAATATTCTCAAGTATGTCATGACAATGTCATAAATTATTGTAACTGTCAACTACTGTTCGAATATTAAAATATATGATATCAGATAAACTATTATGTAAAATTAATTGATTTCATACAATTTTCTTACTAGGTTTCAGGGAAATGTTAATATTGACTAAAAATGAAAGTGGATACGTTTGTATTGCGGGAGATATTTTTTTAATTTCCCCGTGCCCTAGTAAAATAAAATATATAGTATCAGATAAATGTTTGTACTGGGTTTTAGGGAAATGTCAATATTGATTGAAAATCAAAGTGGATGTTCGTATGGCGGGATACTTTTTTTTTCATTTTTCCTTGCTCTAGTAAAATAAAATTTATAATATCAAATGATTGATATTAAATATTTGTTTATCCAGAAAAGATAAATAAAACAAAAATGAATATTAATAGGTAGCCAGAAAATGCATTACCTAGGTAGGTATTAGGTATTAAAAAAAACATTTTCCTACTTTTGTCAATCGGGCCTTGAATATTTACCTGTTACGTGAAACATGAATGATTTTATTCAATATAAAATGGGTTATGCGTTTTCAATAGACAATTTTCCTTGATTCTGAAGTGACCGTGGATTGGTCCGTACGATGACGAAAACTAACCTAACTTTTCTCAAATTATTTTATTGTGGCTTACAAAAGTTCGTTTTATCTGTTACGTGAAATGTGAATGATATGCATTCAATATGAAATGGGTTATGCGTTTTCAATAGACAATTTTCCTTGATTATGTATAAAAAGGTTAATTTAAATAGATCGGATCTCTGACTTGTGCTCCTGCTTAATATTTATATTTTAATTGTTGATTCTGTTGCATAAATGCCATCATTTTCATTACTTGTTGAATGATAATTGTTACTTGATACTTGATAATTGTTGATTGGAGCTGCATAAATCCACTATACTTGCTACATGTCCTTTTTTAACAATTAATGAATATGTACCCGCAATTTCGAGGTTAAAACTTTGAAGTGGCAGGTTATAATAGCCTGACTTGTTCGCCCCTTTCAAGGGTATAAGACCTATTGTAATTTTAAGCTTATAACTTTGAAGTGGTGAGTCATGGGCCTGCGACGTGGGTGCCACTTTCCAGTGGTGGAAAAGTTAATAATTTAGTTCCACTGGGCACTTTATGATGAAAGGAGCTTCAGAGTGGTATATTTACACTTTCTGCCACTTCAATGTTATATTCTGCAAAAGCCGCCATATTTACAGGAATACGCTGGGTCGCCATTATTAGAGAAATGATCGAAATATTCAATAAAGATTCATTTGTCATCAGCACTTCATCAAACGTGGTAATTTGTTACGTAAGTATTTGTTTCAACTAACCAAGATCGATAAAACAATGTTTGAGGGATTTAAGTACATAAATTTCAGAGGCGAGTTATTTTCCAAATTATAATGTTTCCCTAAAATAAAGTGTATTCAGATGGCGCGTGCTCACAATCCAGCTACAATACCCATATTTCACATAAAACTTTCAATCGTTTTAATTTTATCCCGATCAGAAGTATCCAAATTCAATATACTTACTTACGCGTTTGTATATTTATGTGTTAAAGTTGATCGAGTGTTAGAAATGAATCAGGCAAAATGGAAGAATGAGGAACATTTATCACAAAAATATGTTGCTGAACAGAGATCGAGCTACATATCAGTCAGTTGTTTAACGTGTCTAGTGTGGGCCACTGCATATCCACGTTTTTGCCAGGTGACCACAACGTGGTTGGAATGTGGCTATCTGAGATCCAGGAACGATCGAACGCAGCAGCCACCAAAAAAGTGTTCCTCATTTTGGTAGCTGCCGCGTGATGGAACCGTGAATATTACGTGGCAGTGGTTGTGGCCAAACACTTCAAAGTTTTTCAGAATCGTGGCCGCTACGTTCCGTCCACTTAAAATGCTACTTGGGGCACAACAGAACCGGTGTTTTTTTAACAATATGCCTGTGTTTAATAAAATAAAAATAATACTGAGACACCAGTTTATTTCTTTGAGTATTAGATTTGTGTCCAAAAGAAGGCACAATATCACGCAGAATGTTGCCAATCTCTTTAAATAAGTTTTCTTGCTCAGGATTCAATTCAGATTCTTCCACTAGGAATGTTAGATATTTTACATTTTTATGGTACATTTTAATGTGCTGTGATTCTTTGCAAAAGGAACACAATTCATACGACACTTTTTCACAAACTTATAATTGTTACAATGTCATGAGGAACTTATAATTGTTAATATTTTACATTTTTATGTAAATTTTAGAATAAAGAATAAAATATCCCGATTTCCTGAATTATTTGAAAAACAAATTATTACCTAATATCAATTTTCTTGTGAATTCAAAACCTAAAGAATATGAAAATATTGAAGTATATAAGGTATAGGTATAGTTATATATTTTTTGCTGTATATCACCTTGTTTGTATCAATATTGACATTTCCCTGAAACCTAGTAAGAAAATTATATGAAATCAATCATTATTATATAATAAATAATGTATGTGATATTATTAATTTTATTTTTACTAGGCACGGAAAATGAAAAAAAAATATCCCGCTAATACCTAACATCCACTTTGATTTTTAATCAATATTGACATTTCCCTGAAACCCAGTAAGAAAATTGTATTGTATGAAAACAAAAATGTTTAATAACAAAGCAATATTTGATGATTTTTCCAGATCCTTGAATCTTTAAGAGCTCCTACAGATGGGAGGCAATTCACCATCGACAGTTAATAAGGTCCAATAAATGCTAATATAATAAAGCAATATTTGATGTTTTTTCCAGATCCTTGAACTAGTCGTCTTTAGCCAGGGGTGGTACAGCCATTTTTATAAGTAGGCGAATTGTACCCCATTGGTCAGAGATCGGTTCAAGTCATAAAACGAGAACTGTATTTTTGAAATCCAAGAGGGGGAAAATCATGTATGAGGAATTGCCAAACGATGGGGAGTTAGTTTATTTTCTGAGTTTGAGTAGTATAAACTTTTCTTTCAAGAGAATAGAAAATAAGGCAAGTTAATGAAAGCATAATTTTCAGATTAGAACCGATTAGAATAGCTTTCCAAGCGTGTGAGTCCGTATTTTCAGTGAATCACATAGTAGGCATAAGTGAACCTCTATCGCTGTCTCTTTGGTTGATGTTTGGGAGTTAGCCAAGGAAAGCTGTGTCATCGTCCATGATCTGCCTTCACTGAGGGGTTGAACTCCGAACTACTCTCCCTGAGTAGCTGGTGTTCTTGCACAAGCCAGATGGTCCAGCAGCAGGACTATCTGTGGAGGAGCAGAGCTAGCCATCTTATGTCTTGTGGACCTTTCTGCCTCTCTGATTCTAAGTGGTCCGGATTGGCCACAAACAAACTCTTCCCATTTATTATGTCCCTTTCAGCGATGGCTGTCGGTAATATTCCTAGAATTTTGTCGCATGGCCAAGGTATCCTTGAAGCTGCTCCAATTCTTCACTGTTGAGTTTCAAAGAGGCAGAGTTGTGCCAGTTTCCTCAGGGTAGTACCGTAGAAGTTCAGGATCGGAGGCACCACATATTCAACTGAATACCTACGCATCAATGTCGTGGGCCCACAAATGCTTATATATAACATTTTTTGTATTCCCCTTGTGGTGCAGCAAATACAAAAGGATTTTCCGGTGCACACCGCCTCTCTCTTCTGTGTCTCAAACTAATTTGGAGTGTGAAGATGGGGTAATGCTTTGGGAGCCTATTCCATAACGCTAAAGAGGGATCACATAGTGCAAAAATAGGCTGCCTCTAGAAATGGTCTCTAATGGCACAGCAGTTTGAGGATAACTTTTTGCACAAATAATTGATGTGATTATCGAATTAAAAATTTCATCAATATGTAGACCACTTAAATTTGTTCACTTGTTTGGAGTCAATGATTTGGTTATTATCAAGAAAATTGTCTTGTTGCCTTTTGGAAAGTTATGTCAGTTTTGGAGACATCAAATGTTAATAGGTTTGCATCACATAATTTTTAACTTTTCTATCATATTCAATATTGAAAAGAGAAAACATTCTCAATTGAATATTGATAGAAAGATTTTTCTGTGAATTGAAAAATCCAATGACTAAAGTGAAGTTATTTCGTGAATGTCTAACAGAAAACAACTACTTCCCGGCTAACCACGCTGGACATTGAACCACATCTGATAGATATTCTGAAAGGGGCCCTAACTCAAAGAAAATCTGAAATTGAAAAATTTGCATTTTCATTCAGATAGTTATTTGATTTTCTATTCCAGTCTTAATTAAGAACTCATAAAGATGAATGAGGCAAAGAAGAATGTTTTCCAAAAGAGAGTAATTTGATTTTATGAACATCCTGTTTATATTTTCAACAAATCACATATTCAATATTGTTGTGCAGCTGACATTTAGGTTCCTGTTATGCCAAGGCATGGACGTGTCATCTGCAAAGATTTTCAGAACTTTCCACTAATAGATATATTAGCCAAATCATTGACGCATTGTGCAAAAAGAGCAATGGACTGAGAATAACTTTGTGGCACCTTCCACAAGTGATTTCCATTTCATTAGATGTTAGACCATTGAGTTTTTTGTACTAGCCTGATAAATAATGATTTGAAACCAAACAATTCAAGTTTTTGCATCATGACACATATTTATAGGTTATAGAGAGTCAGTGGGTAAATAGAATGAAAAGTAACACTGTCCTTAAAATTATATGAAAATTGTAGGAATATATTTGTAACAGTCCCAAATAAAAAAAATGTGCCATCATTTTCACAATTTTCCACGGTGGAAATAAAAACAAACGACCATTAATAACATTTTTATTACTTACTCTCGTGGCTCTTTACCATTTTTTCTACTAACATGCTTCTTGGGGGTACCTCTTCATCTTTTGTCCTTGCATTTGTTCTGCTGTACCTGCAAAACCGGCGCTGGCAATTTCCTCACTGGCCGAATTACTGACTGAGTCGCGAAAATATTAACATCGATCTTATTGACGTCGTCCAAATTAATTTGGGGAACCTCGATCAGGACCCGATCTTCGGCAGGACCTGGGGCTATCAGAAGGAACATCCTTGTCCATTCTGGAGAGACCTCCTTGGAAACAATGTATTGCCAAGAGGGAATGCCTAGGTGCGCTATGCACATTCTGAAATAAATTGCAAAGTCTTCGGCTACCAAGTTGAATGTCATCGCGCTGTAGAACCAAAACGCTGGGAACGGAATACGAGTTTATGTACATCTAGCACTACTTTCGCGTGTTCGTCTACGTTACAGAGTTCGAACACTTTACTTTCCCTAGACAGAGTCAGTTTCTGCTTATTTCCCAGCCTGTTCTATCTGCGCAAGGGTTTCGTCTCGTAACCGTAAGTTCTCACGAGAGCTCACTCAGAGGATTCACTTCGATCTTACCTGCCTCAACACGTTTTCCTTTCTGCTGTCGTGTTATAATTGTAGGAAAAATCGTAGGTGTATAAAAACTGTTGGTTGACGAGTAAAAGTACCGTAGATCTTCCGGCAAGATGATGCCGTTGTTGTGCTCCCAGGATCTTATTTCTAGCTGTTCCCACGCCGGCGAGGCGCTTCAGGGAGAGATTGGTGACGAAGGGAGACTCGCTCTAGTACTTTGGAAAGGCCCAGGAGGAGGTTTCGTAGAAGGAGTCCTCGGATACTTTGTCGACTACGAAGCCCATTTTCCTGAGGAAAGAGCAGTTTCCGGGAGTTGAAGGACTTGATAATTATAATTGCATGAATAATGTCATTTCATGTTCAGAACTGCGAATTTGGAATGATCACAAGAGTAGAAAATTAGTACTTGAAACTTTGGCCATTTCTGCCATTTCGAAGGAATTTTCAAATATCTCACTGTCGAGTGGAAACCGATTTCCATTGGTGGAAAATGAAGCGCATTAGGTCGCTTTGCACCCGACGGAAACTCGCAGTTATGTAAGCCTGTTTCGAATGTATTATTTGCTGCTGATTCATTCGCAATTCGTAACAAGCTTAGGTATGTTCCAAACACATTACCAAAGATTATAGTTCTCTACTCTTTGACATTACAAGACAAATTCGAAAACATATAGCAGTTCGAAAACGCTGTATTCTGATTGGTGCTTTCTTACCAAGTAAGGAAATTCAAACTTTCTATTGAAACCAATCGAAAGCGGCAATGTGCAAGCTTTTGAGCGATTAAAGTGTTTCAATGCAGATTATGCTTGACCCAGCGTCAATGAAAAAGTATCTTGTCCCCAAATATGAAATATTTTTCGTGATCTCAATTCAAGCGTTTTCTTATACCTATATACCTATCTAGGTACTCAACTTACCAACTAGGTATATTCAACAAGCGATTCTTTGGTTAATTACATATAAATTCTTTTTATCTACTACTTTTTAGTTATTCTAATGAATTTAGGAAGAATTTAAAAGCGCTTGTAAATCCGTGTAAACAGGCACTTTTCTGCATGTTCGATTTTACTGAAATCTGTCGACTTGGCAATGAAACCAGACGAAAAACAAAAATCCAGCGATCGCCGACTGGCTTTCGCATTTGTTTGAAAGGGGCGGTGAGGAATTTATTATTTCTATAGCCCGCATGCAAAAGAATGAGGTCGAAATGAATCAATAAATGGTAAAAGCGGGGCAAATTCAAACTGTCGCCCAACAAGTCGGCGCACGGAGTTCGCGCCTGCGCACGCCCCTGCCTAGATGTCGGGGACTAACAGTATTTTAGTTCACAATGGTGTTTTCCGTGTTGATAAGTTGGATTTGATGTTGTGCAAAAATGTGGTGGTCAAACGAATGGAGTTGAGCAGTAGGATATTCCGAAGACGAACCATGACCGACACATCTGAAGAGTGAGTACGATTTTACCCCCTAAGAAACACCCCTGTTATTGACAGTCGGCCATGATTTCCTACCCAGTTTACTGGCCGATCTTGACAGGAAATTTACCTAATTGCCTCTAACAATCCGTAATTAGTCGATTACGGTCGCCAGTGTGTGTATTTGTTGTGCCTGCCGCCCATCTGTCAGCACTGATGATCATTCATGGCCTGCTAGCTGTTAATCAATGGTCCCATTCATGAATTTCGGTTTATTCTCAATCGTCGGTCGTGCTGTTCAAATCGAATGTTTATAATAGTTGCCCGCCGCCTACGCCGAATAAAATTGCCGTGAATGGAAATGGTTCGGATTTTGATCGGACGTACCTGCACAAGTAGGTTGGGCCTTTTTTGTGGACAACGCTTTTCTACCTGTTCCAATGGGAGAGATTAATTAATGATTTTCCAGCGGCTCTCCTACCATGTTCGAACTTGTTATTTCACAATATTATATCATCTGGTGTTTTGTTTATTTATGTTTTTTATTAAGTTCGAGCTCACCTTACCAACCCAGATTTCACGGGTGGCCTTTGTTCCATTAGATTTTTTAATTTTCGCCAACACGTTTTTTTTCTGTTTAAACTGCTTTTTTCGAAAGATATTTGAACTAACTGAAAATAAACAATGGCCAGACATAATTTTTATTTGAACTAAAAACATGAGGTTTTTTTTTACACAATTGAATCCAAGGGAAAACTATCAGTCCTATAAAATATACATATAACGTGAGTAACAGCCACTATTAGTCACAAGTGGTATTCTATACTTTTTCACGACTCTGTAAAGGTGTTTTTCAATAAGAATAACTATATTTTCTTATTCGATGAAAGGAAGCAGAATTTTTTCCAGGAACAGTTGATTTTGTTCGTAAAAAATAAACGATAATAATATTTAGCCAGAAGAATGGGGCGGAGCAGAAAAGTTCAGTTTATTTAGTAATTTCTCAGAAAAATTTGTTGGTTTTATAATCGAAAAATGGCCGTTGCTGGGAATGTATTGATGAATTATAATATTTTGGCATTTTCTTGACACGTCTGATGACATCGAAATACTTGGGACTTCCAGTGTTACCCCAATAACTACCCCTAATTGAAGGGTTGAAATGGGATAAATAGAAACTGGTGATTTTTTCATGGTATCCGATTATTTTAAATTTGTCAAACGCTGCACAAATTGAATTAATTTATGGACCCAAACTACCCTAAACCAAGCTTTATCGTCATTTATAAAATTGTTGGTTTTCGAACTGAAATGGCCATTGCTGAGAATGTTTTGATGAAAAACTATATTTTTGGCACCTTCTCGACACGTTCGATGGCACGAATTGATTTTTTGACCAAAAAATCAATTTCCAATATCTCACCCCCAAATTGAAATATCTGCAAATAGAACAAAATTAATCGTTGCTGGTGATTTTGTATACAAGTCCATTAGAAACTTGGTAG
>JAFIRS010007307.1:0-26416 GCA_018342105.1 Gonioctena quinquepunctata | reverse complement strand
TTTCAATCTGTATGCTAAATTTCCTAGTTTACTGATATGCATTGATAGATCTGGGAAAACCTGCAGCAAAGTGAAATGTCACCGATTTTGACGAAATTTTCACAGATGCTTCAGAATGCGCTAAACTTCGTTGAACAATCAAAATTTTTCTGCGGAAAGAATCGGATTTTTGTTTTTTGATAAAAAATGTCCAACCCTATGGCATGTAGGTATCAATGAGCAGTTGTAATTTAAAAGGATCATTTCTCAATTATTCACGAAACAAGCACTCTAACCAGTAAGAACTATACTTTATAAATGCTATACTAGAAGATATGTTTCAAATGTCCCGCAGAAAGTTTGGATAAAAACGTAGTTTTCCTATTTGAAATCTTTTCATTTAAGTGAACAGACAATGAGATTTGGAATGATTGTCAATAATGTCAATTGTCATTTATGAGTAATGTTGAAAATGCCATGTTGCCAAATGTCACAAATGTCCGATAGACATGAAGAGTTAACATTCATTCAATCAAATTATTTATTGTGATAATCAAAATTATGTGAATTAATTGTTTTATTCAATGAGTGGAAGTTTAAAATTGACTTTATTTAACTTTTCTGGTGCCATAATTACGAGAATAAAGGTTTTCGCAGAAATACTTTGGGTAAATATCCGGTAAAAGCACTTCTCTCCGGAATTAGTTGAAAGACTCTTCTTACTTGTTTTTGCCCCCTCAACTAGGATCCGAAAGAACGCGGCGGTCTCTTCCCTTTCCGAGTTAGATAGCTTTTTTTGATCGAGAACATGTATTTTTCAAGCTCCGTTTTCTCGCACTAATATCACTCAAAATACCTCCTCCTTTTTACCAGCATTAACTACGATCACCAAGTTATCATTTTTGGCACAATATCACATGAAGTATAGCCAAATCTTGTCAATGTCTTACGTAGAAAAAGGGAACACAACCTAACCTAACTTGGCTAACCTTGCTATCCAAGTTGATGACCAGCCAATCAACGTTTTCAGAACACTCTTCACTTCGCTCGCAGGCACTTTGGTGGAGGTGATTTATCTCATTTTTTACGAATTATTATTTCGACACAATATTGACAGTCAGTGGCGAGATGCAAGTACACTGAATAAGGATTCAATAGGAGCAGATATTTCAACAAATGCATTGTAAGTTCATCGTGTCTCGGTCTGCTCTATAAATCCAATCTTCAATTTAAGAGCGCTCTCAAAATCCAGTCAATGTCTTACGTAAAAAGAGGGAACACAACCTAACCTAACTTGGCTAACCTTGCCATCCAAGTTGATGGCCAGCCAATCAACTTTTTCAAAACACGCTTCGCTTCGCTCGCAGGCACTTCGGTAGTGGTGATTTTTCTAGTTTTTTACGAATAATTATTTGGGCACAATGTGACAGTCAGTCGCGAGAAGCAAGTACACTGAATCAGGTTTCAATAGGTGCAGACATTTCAGCAAATGTGTAAGTAATGGTAAAAATTAAGTTTAGGGACATTTCGCTATCACCAAAATCGAGGATGTTTTTACATTGTAAAAATAAGAAGGCATTGTGAGTGATTTTTGCCCAAGAAAACGTGCTTAAAAAACTTGTGTTCTGAATAAAAAAAAGGACACTAATTCAGAAAGGGTACGAGAGCATTCTTCCGGATTCGTGTTCAGGGGCAAAAACACGTAAGAAAAGTCTTTCAGCTATTTTTGGAGAGCAGGAGTGATCTTACCGGATATATGAAGGTTTATCAAGAATTGAATAGTTGTCAACAATGTAGAAAACAGATGCAAATATTATAGTTCTGTCTTTGACATATGAGATGTATTACGTGAAATGCCAAACGATTTTTTATTTTCTGAAAGTAAACTAACTATTATACTAAACCAGAAAACAAAAATTGTTATGAATTGCATTGAAGAAGGTATCGTATAGAAATTGAGGGTTCCATACAGTGTGTTGCTGAAAAAATAAAGAAATTAAGACGTCCCAAAGTAAGTTGAAATTGTGATTGAAAATAGACCTCTTTGAATCTTTCAAGGGCCATAATTCCGAAAATAACCGTTTCCGCGGAAAAATTTCGATGGATCTACTTTTATTATGGTGTTCTGAAGCATCTGTGGGAATTTTGGCAAAATCGGTGACATTTCACTTTGCTGCAGGTTTACCTAGATCTGAACCTTTTTGTTATAAGGAATTGAAAAATTCTTGAAGTCAGCTGCATTTTTGTTATTGATTGTCTTTTTGGAGAATTGAACACAGTTTGTCGAACATTTCTTTGGAGGTTTCACAGGTGCATAAGTTTTTTTAATCAATAGTTGTTGTTAAAGCTTTTTGAGCTCTTGCGTTTTTTCGATGCCAGTCTGCTTTTTCTTAATCTTTTGTTAGAGACATTTTGACGATTTCGTATAATCCATACGCCTTGAACAATACCAGAAGATGAAATTTCCAGACCTGAAATGTTTCGGTGTCTTTCAACTTTTGTATTTGACTTACATCATCGACTGTAGATGCCATGGTCTGTATTTCACCTCTTGCTTCAACTTTTTAGGGCTGATCTTAGTTTTTTTAAATGGCAGATGCCTGGGCCCATAACCTGTTGAAATGATATGGGTTGAGTGTTTTGAATAACAGGGATAAACTTTTATGAAAAAGTATACGTTTGTTGGCTATGCACTGAAATGGGACGCTGAAAAAACGAACACAAACGTTTGTTCTAATGAAATTCAATCGAGAAGTGTCATGAACATGTCAGATGACAGTGATTATGAAAACCATGACGACGAAAAAATTTTACAAAATGAAACACAGGGTGATACGTATTTGAGGGAGGAATTAGTAATAGATAGTTATGAGCCAGAAAGAATTGGAAGAAGGAAATCGATGAAGAATCATAAAGAAACCTAAGAAATACGATGATTTCGTAATGTTAACATACCAAAAAGCAGTGACAGGACCAGATAAGAATAAATAGATTTCCGCTATCCAAGAAAAAAAAATAGCATTGAATAAAAATAATACATTGACTTACATGGAAAAATCAAATGTAGTAGGACCAAAAGTATAATCAAGCCGATGGGTTTTCAGAATCAAAGATGATGGACGGTACAGAGCAAGACTGGTTATAAGAGGATGCGAACAGGAATATGGAAATGATTTCACAGAAATTTTCAGTCCTGTAGTGAAAGCTGTTCTGTGAGAATTTTATTCGCCCTTGCTGCCAACAGAAATCTACTCATCAATAAATTCAATATAAAAACTGCATTTTTATACGGAGAAGTGAACGAAAATATTTTGAAGCACATTCCAGAAGATTATGAAGAAACCAATGATGTTTGCCTATTGAAACAATCCTTATATGGACTGGAAAAGGCCTCTCTCAAAAGAGAGAGGACTCATTTCTCTGAAGGCAGATCATTGTATTTTAAAGAATGAAGAAGGGAAACTATTATTGACCATATACGTAGATGATAGATTTTTATTGGCAGAACGTGGAGAGGAAATAGAAAGTTCACTACAAGATTGGGAAAAAGTATTAGAAGTTGTCAAATCTGAGAATCCTAGTACATTTTTGGGGATTGAAATCGTAAGAAAGGAAAATTATATTGGACTCCTACAAAAAGATTACGTTACAACAGTTTTTAGGAACTTTGACATGCAAGGAGCAAAACCACACCACACCTATGATTATTATAGGAAGAAATCAAGAAAATGGAATAATTGAAAATAATTTTCCATTCAGAGAAGCAGTTGGGAGCTTACTTTCCTCATGAATAAAAGTCGACCTGATATATCATTTCCAGTAAGCTTTTGTAGTCGCGAAAAATGGAAAGTCCCTCAATTCCAGACGTTTTCAATCTGAAGAGAGTAATCAGGTACTTGAAAGATGAGAGAGATGAAGAAATAAGATATACAGAGGATCCAAAATTGACAGAACTTATTGGGTATTGCATGCGATTCGGATTTTGCTGGAGACACTGAGGAAAAGCACAACGGGCTATGCCATATTTTTATGTGGTGAACCAGTGGTATGGTGTTCCAGGAAACAGCAAATTGTTGCTCTGTCTACAACCGGAGCCAAATATATTGCAGCAGCAGACTGTACTGGAGAGTTGATCTATCTCAAATCATTGATTGAGGAGTTGATAAATCAGACAATTGAAATAAAACAAAGAGTGGACAATCAAAGTTCGATAACACTCATTAGGAATGAACAGATCAACAAAAGGAGTAAGCACATCGACGTCAGATACCACTTCATCAATGAAAAAGTTAGCGAAGGTGTGATTGACATCGAGTAATGCTGTTCCAAAAATCAAATTGGAGATATTTTCAGGAATTCCCTTGGAAATCTAAGATTCTTCAAGCACAAGAAATTTTTGGTTGATAAAATTTTATTTTATTTTAGGAGTCTAATAATTGGAGGAAGGTGTTGAAAATAATTATTACATTCTTTAGAGATACACCCTATGTGACATGTTTATAAAACATTAGAACTAGTTCACTTATTAAGGAAAAACAGATAGACGTTTGTTAAAATAATTTTATTGAAAAAAGATCTTGTTGGTCTACATAAGAGTTCATCCCAGTTATTTAAAACCCTCAACCCATATCATTTCAACAACGCTAACATTCCTCTTTCCTCAACGTGAGTTGAATGAAAATAATTCATATTAGCGCAGATGGAATTTAAACAAAATTTCGTTCCTCAATGCAGGTTCGAGCAGTGCACACTCAAGTGGTTTTCAGTCTTGCTTTCCGTTGCTTCACTGTTTCGGACAAAAATATTTTGGAAGCTGTCGCTTATGACCCTTCGATGAGCATAAGAAATCTATCATAACACTTCCTTACATCCAAATCCAGTATTCACAGAATAATTAGAGAACAACTGCTTCACCTATACTCATCACATCCAGAAGGTGCATAGTGCATGCCATGTCAAGATTTTCCAGAACGACTGGAATATGCCAATTTTATTCATTGATGAAGCAGGTTCTAGTAGAGATGGAGTTATCAACTCTCACAATCTCCACATATGGGCCAAAGAAAATCCCCATGGTATATTGCAAACCAAACACCAACAGAAACATTCGTTCTTCATGATCGATTGATTGGGAAACGTCATTTGGAGTTCATTCAGAACTATTTAAATGGACTTTTGAGTAATGTTCCGTTGCAAATTCGAAGAGATATGTGGTTAATGCATACCTATGGACGGCACTAATGATTCACCAGGAAAAAAACTGAAGCTTAACAAATTCATGAAAGCAAAGAAGAATATAGAAATCAAATACTAAAGCAATACCTGTGAATTGTATTTTACCTCGGATGACATGGCACGTTTTCTCTTTTCAACTGTTTCTGTTTTCCATCATTTATTACTGTTGAGTCGATACTGTTTTTATGCCAATCAGAAAACCAAGTTTCATTGAATATATTGTAGATTTCATGGATGAAAATCAGGAATTTCTACAATTACTAGTAGATACAGCTATATAGTTGATCTTTTCATTTTCATCATCTAGGTTGTATCTTGTTATGGAACGCCATGGAGACACTGTTGAGACTGCTTCCCCACCACTTTGTGATACCTACTTAGGGATTCCCACACTACCTTTTTCATTCAACCTTTTTGCTTGAGACTCTTCGTTACTGAGTTACGGCCCTCGAAGTTAAAAAATGAAAATTATTTTCCTTAGATAACTTTTCAAGTGAATATTGAAAATCAAACAAATTTTAGTGGTGGACGCAACATATAAATTCTTTCAATGATGTTTCATGCACTTTTATTCGACGACATCCAACCTGAGACGTTTGAAAAGATTTCTTCTCATTGACAATGAAAATAATGTGTGAATTTAAATAATGCAAACACTTTTATCTAACAAAAATCATAGCGTAAATATCAATCGCAATCCTCAAGAGCAAATAGAAATGGAAAATCGATATGACCCCCTTCTCTCTCCATACATTTTCGAAGACTGTACTTGAAATAGCATTCCAGGATCGTTTCGTATAGCTTCACAATGTAATGTCATTCCATCCAACAAGTCATTTCTTGTGTGAATAGTTGTAGCGTAAACAAGGCTTTTGAGATATATCCATTCAAAATCCAGTGGATTGAAATCCGGAGACCGCGCTGGCCATGAATATTGCCCTCTACTACTCTAATCCAACTATTGGGAAAAATATGATTCAGGTGGTCCCGCACAATCAAACTGGAATGAGAGATTAATGAAGCATGGTCATGGAAATAAGCTAATTGTCCTATTAAAGGGGAAGCCCTATCTTGAAGTATCAATGTATGGAATGAATTCATTTTTAGCGTTATGTATTTGTTAAGAAAAATCTGGAACATGTCAACTTCTATTGTCAATTCGACAATTCACAGTATGGAAATATTACCCCCCTCTTGCACCCCCTCTGAATTATGAGCACCTCCTCAAAAATTTTAATAAGAAGAGGGGTCGTGTGGCACCTTGTGGAAAGGGATATTTATCCTCTGTTCAGCAGTATCAAGTCTTTCAAATTTGGTGCAATCATAAGGGATAAAATTTTGAAAAATTTAAATTTTGATACTTCACGTAGAATGAAGGAAATAATGTCGCAAAATTTTTAGGAAGTATTTTTCAATTTATTTTACAATCAAATTAAATGTTAAAATACCATCCACTTCTTGACAATAAGCAAGTCGATCTTGGAATTCTCGTACAACATTTTGTAGGACCACAGGGGTTATGTTGTTGATTTCTTCCGTTATCCTAACTTTTAAATCTGCAATATTGTCTGGTTTATTGAAATATACTCTCGATTCAAAATAACCCCATAAGAAGTAATCAAGAGGAGTCAAATCGGGGGATCTTGGCGGCCATTCAATTAGTCCACGTCTTCCAATCCAGCTATTGGGAAAAACTTCGTTCAAATAATCTCTAAAAAAACGTTTGTAATGCATCTTGTTGGTACTAAATTGATCTATCTATCGCATTTGGATCATTAACATCAGAAAAATGTATTTTTAATGTGGGCTGTAAAAAGTTCATGAACAAATTAGATAAACATCACCATTAACTGTGCCTTCAAAAAAATAAGTGCCAATAATTGTCTGCGGCAAGTTGTCTACTTGTCATATGCGGATTTTCCTAAATCGCCAACAGTACGTCCAACATTTTTTCCCCATTCAATTTAACATTTCGACCTGGTTTTTTGAGTTTTTACATGTGAAATTTAACGAAATTTTGTTTCTATTTTGCTAACTGTAGAGTGTGAGACGTGTTGACCAGGGTATTTATTATTAAACATTTCACAAACTTCCTTTCGAGTTCTTGTTTTATTACCGCCTCCAATCATAATTGAAATGTTTATACTTTGAGTTTCGGATGAATGAGCCATAGTCAAATCAAATGCACACACGAATATTTTTCAATACACTGACGTGTGTCAGGAACTTATAAATATCAAAATAGCAGTAGTCCACTAGATTGACATTACATTATTTATGTGGGTTTTGTGAATAATTTTCTGGTGTCTTGAACGACTTTTTCCTGACGTTTTGCAAAACAGATAAGAAAATACCTGATTATTTCTTATCAAAAGTATATTTCTATAGACCAGACAATATTGCAGATTCAAAAGGATAACGGAAGAAATTGACAACATAACTCCTGAGGTCCTACAAAATGTTGTAAGAGAATTCCAAGATCGACTTGCTTATTGTCAAGAAGAGAATGGTGGTAATTTTGAACATTTGATTTAATTGTAAAATAAATTGAAATATACTTCCTAAACATTATGTGTCATTATTTCCTTCATTCTACGTGAAGTATCAAAATTTCACATTTTCAAAATACATTTCCTCAGCTATGATTGCACCAAATTTGAAAAACCAAATATTGCTGGAGAGAAAATGAAAATCATTTTCGAACAAGGTGCCACACGACCCACTTTCACATTTAATTTTTTTTAGGGGATGTCATAATTCAGAGGGGGTGTTAGAAGGGGTAATATTTTCATACTGCAAATTGTCACATGACAATAAAAATCGACCAGTTTCAGGTTTTTCCAAATAAATTCATAATAACGCTAAAAATTAATTTATTCCATACCTATTGACAGCACTATACACCTACTTTCATAATATAAAATATGAATAATTCTTTAAAAGTTGACGCACTCAATCTCAATCAGTTGATGTGATATACGGTCTTCCTCGAATGTCAAAAAGCAATCTCAAATCAGTATTGGGAACAACTAAGTAGTACTTTTTGGGTATTATCATGATCCAAAGATGTTTCATGATTCATACCATGAGATTATGTGCTTCTGTGAAAGACTTCGACTAGAGTGATACATCTTCAGATTTGCTTTCGGCACGCTCATTTACTTTCCAAATTTCAGTCTATGAACTAGAGTGAGACCATTTTTTCAATATTTTCCAATCAGATTGGGAACCCTGTTAGCTGTAATTACAACAAAGGGTAACATGGGCTTTTGTTTTTCATCAGGACCAAAGACTGAGACCAAAATTCTTGGTTTACTATAAGAGTCAGAGTGATCAGCTCTGAAATATGATTATTGAGTGATTATTCAAATCACATAGTTGAATGGGTAACAGTTTCAATCACATGTAGACAAATCACATAAGCCCTGACATGTTCATGTGAAATAATCATGGTAACTTGTAGGTACTGGAGGCAAGAAAAACAGACAGAAAGAACGCCGTCTGATGAAAGGTTTCAACATCGCCCCGCAGCCATCTACCTCCTCTGCATCCCTACCACCCGTTGCTGAATTTATTGCATCCCTTCAACAACATCACGACGATCATCACCATCACGACTTCTTCGGATCGACCTTGTCCGGAATATTCAACAACGCTACACCGAGAAAGCTCCATCAACACAGCAGCACTGTATCGTCATCTCAGGGAAGTATCAATGAAGGGCTCAACCATCATCATCATCACCACCACCACCATAAAAGGTACGATAAATTACGAGTAGTGCCATAGAATTGAAAAAATAATTAATGATTTGGAACCCTTCAACTCATACCTCTGACTGTGGTGGAGGACAAACGGCGTCCTCGTGGTAGGAACTCAAGTAAATGTTAAATGTGATAGTACCGCCCTCTTTAGCCTTACAAAAATATGGAAATTAATGTGAAGTATAATAAGTGTGTGTGTGAATATACCAGGGCCCTTTTTCTTTACGCCGGTACCCAGGCCGGATGATAACGGATTTGTCGAAAGAAGGGATATTCATTAGCAAAAGTAATGGAAAATTCAATAGGTGCATTGTATTATACAGGGTCGCTGATATGTATGGAAACGGTCGATTATCTCCTAAAGTAAGATAGCTAACGAAAAATGTTAAGATACGAAAGGTTTGGGGTTCTTTGGAATCTATCACAATGGAGAAAAATCAAGTATACGGGATCAGTCAAAAAGTCATGACGAAACAAAGTTTCTTTTTTTTTCAGAGGGACACCCTGTATATTATTACATATTTGAATTATTCTCAGAAGTCTAAATTGAAATGATATAGCACATCATATCCTGAATTCAACCGTTTTCAAAATATCGAATTTTGAAAATAACTTTTTTAAAATTATATAAAAATATTTTAGTCCATTAAGTTTATAGTCAATCAAGTTACCTTCGAAAGTTTCCAGCTCTGATTTGTTGAAAATATAAACAGGATGTTCATAAAATCAGATGTGGAATTATCTGCGACTGAAAGATAAACTTTAGTCACTATCTTCCATCGTCAAGATAACCTCTTGTGGGGTATTCATGTTGAAAAGGTATTCAATTGAGAATGTTTCCCTTTCCAGCTCTATAACAACGCCGCGTCGTTATTTTGTCTAACAGTGATGATTTTGACAACACATGTCAAAAAAATACATTTAGTGTGAATAATTTTCGCCCAAAAATGGCACGTTTAAGTGAAACCAAGCATATTGAAATTTCAATGATCATAGGATATGGTGATAGAAGAAGAAGTTTTGACCAAGTAGTGGATATTTTCAATCAACCGTTTCAAAAACATTGCAGCGTTTTCATGAAACTAGAGGTGTCAAAGATCGACCGAAAAGTGGAAGACCAGTAAGCGTTACAAGTGGAGAAAATTCTTTGAATGTCATGTTAGATGTGGTGAAAATCCAATAAATTCGTCACAACAGAGGGCTTTAAATCATAACATGAGTCTATCTTCCATTCAGAAAATGTGCAAACTGCAAAAATTCCATTTATGTAAAATTCATTTGTTACAAGGATTGAGTGGCAGACAATTTTGATCGTAGAATCGAGTTCTGTGGAGTTATTATGGACAAATCAAACGAAAATGTCAACTTTGTCAACTACATATTGTTTTCTGACGAATCTATATTTTGTTTGAACGGGCACGTAAACCTAAACAACTGTAGGTATTGGTCAGACCAAAATCCACATTGGATGGAGGGAGTTCACAGTCAACGACCACAGAAAGTAGATGTTTGGTGTGGAATTATTGGTGGACACGTCATAGGACCCTATTTTATAAGCGGAAATTTGAACTCTGAACGATATTTATTACTTTTGCAAGAGCATATTATTCCAGAGCTTGGATGATTATTCCCGAACAATAATAATCCCAATGTGCCGACATAACAAATATGGTTTCAACAAGATGGAACTCCTCCACATTTTGGACGGGTGGTACGGGCATATCTAGATGAAACTTTTCCTGATGAATGGATAGGACGCAGGGGGGCAATTGAATGGCCAGCTAGGTCTCCCGATATGACTCCACTTGACTTTTCTGTAGGGTGATATATAAAATGTGGTCTACAAAAATATGCCGCAAAATATCGAAGAGTTGCAAGAAAGGATAAGGCATGAAATGTCCACCATTCCTCCCAACATTATTTTAGATTCACTACAAAATTTTGTTCAGCGAATTCATTACTGTCAGGAGGTAAATGGTAAACACTTTGAGCACCTTATTGAATAGAACTCCAAAGAAAATATTTGTTGTTTATTCAAACTTGTTTTCTCTCTTTTTTTTTCTATCATAACTATTATTTTTATAAAATTTTAAATGTCCAGGACATTCATTGAAAAATACAAAAATTCGTTTCATGCATTTTTATCAACCCTGAACAATTATGCTTTTTTATTCTCTCTAAAAACATTAGAATTAAAATTTAATCATACCCATAATTATGTAATTTTCATGATCAATATTCATCATTTCGGACTTTTCTTTAATAAATTTGAGAGAGTAAAAAGTTATATTCAAAATTCAATATCTCGAAAACGGTTGAATTTAGGATATGATCTGCCATATCAATTCTAATTAAATTTTGGAAAGAATTGAAATATGAAATAATGTACAGGGTGTTCCATAAAAAAAGCAACTTTGATTCGTCATGACTTTTTGATTGATTCTGTATAATTTATTTTTCTTTATTTTTTATATTCTTAACCCCTGAAACTTTTGGGTCTTGACATTTTTCGCTACCTATCTTACTTTAGGAGATAATCAATCGTTTCCATACATATCAGCGACCCTGTATAATTGTATTTTAAATTGATTTGGACATTCGAGGTATCACTTCGAGTGAGGCATCCAGGGTGCTCTACGAAGGAGGGATAGTGAGGTTAACCCCACGAGGCCCTCGGAACTGGCTAATTGTGCCTAATCACGAAGCAAGGGCCATGAAATGGTAAGGAAGGAAGGAACTCAAATTATCGAAGTAGTCCAAGATGGTTGTCTTGAGGACGGGGAAGAGATGAAGTAAATTACGATGAAGCGGATTATTTCATTCAATTTTTGTAATACTGATCCTACCCAAAAACATTTTTAGACCATGAAATTTCCAGATTTGTTTCGAGATTGTTGATACTGAAAATGCTACAGTCCCGCAGATTTTACGTTTGTACATTGTTTGAAATAAACACAGTTTTCTATTTCAGACAAAATTAAGTGAGCAGAAAATTATTTTTTCCTATTTAGACTATTTCGATATACAGTGTGTCTCACTTCTCATGGAAACCCTCGTCTTCCGTAATTATCGGAGTAGAATTCTGAAATTTTCACGATCATAAGGTATACCGAGGATGAGTCTAAATCTCTTCTGGAGTGAACTTGAGTGACAAACCCTGCGCGCCAGAGGCGATGGATATACCGATTTTTGCAAAAAATAATATTAGGGGGCAAGATACGCTCAAAATTCTCTCGTTTTGGACGTCCATCGTCTTAATGGATATGGATAGTTTTCAAAGTTTCGAATGCTTTATCTGCAATCGTCTTCAGGTGGATACTGACAAGCTTGGGTGCTACTTACTTATTTATATGTCTGTCGGTGCAATGGGGCATGTGATTTCGCGCGGTGTGGTGGTGCGTGGAATTTCGCGCCTCTGCAGTCCGCCAGAAAGGGCGATTAGTGGTTTCCATACGTTCTTGATCTCAACGCGTGGTTCACTGAAGGCGTTATTGGCTTCGATCCCTTTGAACTTCCGTTTCAATCAATGCTCCTTTCTATGTGGAATACTTGCGTCGTCCCATAGAATCCGCCGGTGCTCAGTCCAGGCATGGCCAGCAATTTTCGATTTTCCGCCTGAGTCCCATTTTTCTTTGTTGAACTCGGACAAAGGAAGAGAGTGATCGTGAGAACATTGGTAGGAAGGGAGATGCACATCTGCAACGACGAGGAGTCACTAGATGTCAAATTAAACCACATCAGAGAGAACCTTTACCGGAATGGATACCCCAAGAAACTCCTAGGAGAAGTATTGAAACAACTCCAGTATCAAGACATCTGAAGAGCAACAACAGTATTCCGTACATCAGAGGTGTCTCCTAGAAGATCGGAAGGATCGGAAACAAGTTCCACATCAGAAGCTGCTTTCAATCTGGCAGTACTTTAAGGAGTTTCCTTATCAAGGCCGAACCTGACAATAGAAAATGAAACCAGTAAGTATTGTGTATATGAAGTTCCATGTGAATGCAGAGATCCCTACATTGGAGAGACAAAGAAGGCGTTATCGGTAAGATTGGATGACCACAAAAAATGGACTCAACGCGGAGAAACGTCACAATCATGAATTGCTGACCACGCCTGAACTGAGCAAGTGTTCTACATAAAAAAGAGCATTGGTTCAAATGACAGTTCGAAGGGATCGCCTACATCGAAGCCAAAAAAGCCTTTAGTTAACCAAGCGTTGAGATCAACAACTTATGGAAACCGCTAATTGCCCTTTCTGGCGGACTGCAGCGGTGCGAAACTTCACGCTCAACCACGCTGCGCGAAATCACACTTACCATTGCAGCGACAGACATATAAAAAACTTGAGAGGTGTCAAGGGACACCCGGATGGAACGAAGTTCCTTTCGATTAATCAGTGAAGGAATTGTAATAAATTATTTTTTTAAGTTATAATCAAAAGCGTTCAGAGAAATTTGAACTCTTCTCCAATTTTTGATTGAAGAGTTTGAGGTTTACAGAAAAATAAAAAACTGTTTTGTGTTTTCCAGTGAATAAATGTATTTGTAATTCCTTTCTCTCACGATATTCTCTACATCTTTGTGCATGTGTCTTTTCCTTCATGTTATAGTTTGTACCTCAGTAGTCGATGCTTTAGTTGATTCGCTATTGAAATAAAAAGTAAAAAAATTGTACATATACATACACACACACACACACACACACACATATATATATATATATATATATATATATATATATATATATATATATATATATATATATATACATCATTATTAGTATATATCTTTCATATTTTACTTCATAGTATATGCTGCGTTACTTTGTAACCTAATGCAGAGGATTGAACATCAACAGGTGTGAAAACACGAAGGTTGACTAAAGTTACATACGCATTGATATTGTAATATTGAAATATAATTTGCTTTTAAATTTATTAAAGTTATGACGCGTACACTTGCTGAACACACAATAATGGAGAGATTATAACGCGTATGACTTGGTTAGCACAATAGTAAAGAGAGGTTATAATGCGTACTTGCAAAAAATACATAAGCATTCTATTATTGTCTGTATAAAATCTCTACTTACCTAACTCCATCAGCAATATCCGGAACTTGTGCATAAACACTGTCAGGATTCATTATTGTTATTATTTTTTAATATTTATTATGTACAAAAAACCTGTATACACTCAACAAAAATAATCGTCGCGACACCACACTGTTCAATAGAAAGACGAAATGAAAATAACTGGCTTGCTTTCTATGAGAGAGAGAGAGAGAGACAGACAGAGAAACACGCGCATGCCGCATGGCTTAAAACCATAGCGAAAGTCTCGTTACACATTTTGGTCTTAATTTATTCCGTCTAGCCCTCTTTCGCAACGCGCGATAAGGAACTACGTTCCAATAAGAAAGTAGCACCTAAGCATGACAGTTTTCACCTGATGACGATTGCAGATACAAGCATTCGAAACTTCGTGAAAACCTTTCAAATCCATTGAAACGATGGACGTCCGAAACGGGAGTAATCAATTTTGAGAAGTGAGAAAAATTAGGATTTTTCAGAACTGAAAATTTTTCAGCAAAAATATGGATTACTATTAAATTTGATGTCCTGATCACGAATCCGCAAGAATTTTGAGCCTATCTTGCCCCTAATATTATTTTTCGTAAAAATCGGTATATCCATCGCCCCTGGCGCGCAGTGTATGTCACTCAGGTCAACCATAGAAGAGATTTGGACTTTTTTCTGGTATATCTAACGATTGTGGAAATTTCAGAATTCTACTCCATTAATTACGGAAGATTCGGGGGTGTTTCGATGATAAGTGAGACACAGTGTATAGAAAGGTTCTGAAATGTTTGTTATTGAATTCTTTTTCATCAGAGGAAGTATGTTTTTCATACTAATTTGATTACATGAGAAAATAGTTGACAAATGGAGTAATTAACGACCGTTGTTGATTTTCAATGATAGTTCGTACACAAAAATTTTTAACAAAAAACTAAACCGACGAAAAAATAAAGTGAAAAGCAAAAAATTCAATAAACCCTTAGTCTTGATGATAATTGAGCTCCTAAACTAATGTGAGGAACTAATTTTGAGTCGGCGCCAAACGAACAATTATCGAAGATAATTATATTACTTTGAAGAAGTAATCAAAACGCCGCTGTGCATCTCGCTGCCATCGTTTTATGCTTTAATTAATTCAATCGCTAGCGCCGACTCAAAATTGATTACTCACATTAGTTTAGGAGCTCAATTATTATTAAGACCAAGAAGGTTAATTAAATTTTCTGCTTTTCAGTTGATTTTTTCGTCGATTTAATTTTTTGTTAAAAAGTTTTTATTTTTCAATGTTTTGTGACTGAAATCTACTAATTACTACCTACTTAATTTTTTATTACTTCCAAAATACTTAGTTACCTAGCTCAGTTCAAGTATTAACTGTTGAATAATATGATTATCTACTTTAACTATTTATTGTTATAGTTGATTTCATCACTTTGTATATCATTCCATCCTTTTATAGAATGTAATTATTGTGACGGATCTAGGGGGATCTGTCAATGGCACCTACATATGTGTGCCAATGTTCACAACTGAAAAATCAATCATCCCCTATTTTTCTACCCATAGGGGTGGATTATTTCATTCCAAATCGAGATATGATCAATTATGAGGTATGCCCTATCTAATAAAAAAAAATCATACAAATCGGAAAACCCACTACTAAATTTACGCCTGATATAATCGGTTAAGGGACAAAATTCAGATGGTGAACGATCAATATCCTTCAATTTGCTACCCTTACGCATGGATTTCTCAAATTCAAATGGGACCAACTTCGAAGTACACCCTATCCAATGAAAAAAGAATCATCGGAATCGAACTGATATGTGAAAAGTTATGCGTGATCATACATAAAAAAAAATACGCGTCGACTAGAGAACCTCCTCCTTTTTGATTTCGTTGGTTAAAAATTCAAATTGGATACTTTTCTTTATTTTAGAGAGTTGTTCCTTCAGCTTTGTCATTGAAAAGAATCAAGCCATCGAATCGAATTTTAACTGTATTCTTTTTCAGAGGATAAGGAGATATTCAATTCCTCACGCAATAACAAATATTGTATGAAACCAACATATGGAGAGCTGAATGCATGGAAGTTAAAGCACGGATACGATAAACGAAAAGGAACCTTTATGATTTCATTATGTAATATGCTCTGCAAATTGAGATTGTCCATGCGGCTCGACACCGTGATTTGTAGGTATGGTAATATTGCATCGATGACTGTGGGGTACCGCATTCAATTCATATCAATCCGATAGGCCGCAGTAAAGCTGAGTGTTCCATACATTAGAGGTATTAAAGTATAATGTGCACATGTGCGGTCCATATCCACAAAAGCTGGATGTTGAACTGAAATGAACGTTTGATGATTAAACGATGAACATTTTCGATTAAACTCATTGAAATGTTATCCATCGTGAGCATTTATTTGCAATTCTGTAAGCGAATCAGCAATCCTCGAACAGAGTGTCTTTCAAGGCCCCATACTTGGGCCTCATCATTTCTCATGTACGCAAATGACTAACTATTCCAAATATTTTCCAAAGGACTCATTATGGACAGGTGGTAGCATGAGGCAATTGAAATTATTTTGGTCATATCTAAAACAGCGTTCTTATTATCTGCAATGTATAATATTTTTTTGTATGAAGATCTACATATTTGATATGAAACAATCCAATTGATTGGTGTCACTATGTACTAAAAACTTTTATGGTTTTTAACCTTTATTCTCAACGGAATTTATTTTGTGAACTGGAAAAAATGGTATGTGATTCACTTGTGTTATCACATTTCAATCATTGCGATGTAGTTTATGTTAAAGAAAAGGTTTACTATGCAACAGCCCCAGCCACTTCCGAGTTCTCAAAAAAAAAGAATTCTACGGGCATTTAGAAGTATAACGCCTCAAATGTTACGAAACGTGTTGAGAGAAACAATTGAACGAGCTGAAATTGTCTTGAACAAGGAGGAATTTACTTTGAAAGTGTACTACAGTGAAAGATAATAAATAATTATCCATGGCACACTTGACAAAAGTAACTGAATTATTATCCAGTATTTTCCTTAGTAAAATTCAATGTATGTTCTTATTTTTGATCCAATCGCAAATAAATTAGTATCGTTAGATTCGTCAAAAAATCCTTTTTTTTAAAGTGCTTGTCCAAAAATGGTCAATAAAACTTTCCGATTGTAATTTTCTGACATCACCTGAGGTCCTCAGATTACTTTACGTCCGATCATGGCCACCTAGATACAATATTAGAATTGACTCTAAAAAATTCAAGTAGGCGTAATAACTTTTTAAAATGTCACATTCTGATTCAGAATTGTCTCAGAAATAAAAAAATGTTACAATATACAGGGTGTTCCATTTGAAAATTCAAAACTGGAAGTGAACGGAAAGTGAAAAATATGCGAAAACTCTTTTTTTCACATACCATTTACCTCTACCAAATCTGATTTTGATACACCTAATATTCTAGAAGTTATGACATCTCTAATAGGTTTGTTGACACCCGGTATAGGAACATACTTATCAGTTAAAAAATAAATCAGCAATTTGAATATTGCACATAAATTCATAAAAGCAAATGAACATAAAACTCTCCACATACAGTCCTCCCCAGGACTACATGGCGTTTCTCTTTATTTACTTGGTATTTATACATACTTTTTCCTGGAAACTATTTTGTTCGTTAAGTAAATAAACATTTATTATTATTATTATTATTATCTGCGACTGAAAGATTAACTTCCGTCACTATCTTCCATCGTTCAAGATAACCTCTTGGGAGGTTCAGAGAATCACTCGAATTCGTTAGTTGAATGAGTCTTTAATTAACTCAAACAATGTATTGAAAGATCTCAATTAATTTTTTTCCTGTGCATTACTTTCCTTCCAGACTCAATTTCAAACGGGGTCACTCGCACAAACGACGTTGGGGTACTTTGATAGAAGCTGCGAAAACTGGAAAGGTTTCTCGATTAATTGGCCGATCGAGATCCGAAGATTCTGTGTGTAACAGCTGCAGGGAAAATGGGAACAACCAATCCGGTAGCCGTAGCAACAGCCCTGTATCGGATAGGTATGTATTTTTTTGTGTACCGTTATTGTGTGTGGAAGGCTTTATTTCATATTACATTTCGAATGTTCTGAAAACAGATATCGTACAATTCAAAGTTTTTCGCGTTCTTCTCTTCACTAATAGGAAGAAATAAATTCAAATTCTTTAGTTTCTTCGAACGACAAAAAATTTAATTTTGTTTGGGAATAGTCAAAAGGGATACCCCAAACTGAAAAAGGTCAGAGGCTACAAAACAGAAAAATACTAATAAAAAAATTACAAAAATGTTCACTAGTCATAGCGAATCCTATAAAAACAATCAACAATCAAGATCGACTTCAGACTTCTTTTAAAAATTATTAATAAGAAGTGAAAAATTGCGTTTGTGAAAAATGAGATGAAAAATTGTGATATATCAGAAAAATTATTAAATAAAATAAAATAAAATAAACATCCTCAAGCGGAATTCGTGGGTTCGAATCCCGCTTGAGGATGGTTTTTACAAGCTTTCATTTAGTTTTCCATAGTAGTTCGTTCGTTCGTTAGGGCAAATCTTGCAAGTGAAATTTGACCGACTTCTAGTCGTCCGATTGATTTGAAATTTGACAGGTGTCCATAACTACGGTGACAATCGAAATTTTTGTTGGAGAAAAAAACATGATGGCGGCTTCAAAATGGTGGACGAGATTTGTAATTATGGTCCGATTTCATTTAAAATTGGTATGTGGGGGTTTTCAGATTCGAAGATTATGAATTTTTCGCCAAAATCTATCAATTCAAGATCGCGACTTCAGGATGACGGACGAGTTTTGTGGTTATGGTCAGATTCTATTCAAAATTGGCGTGTGGGAGTTTTTGGGGTCGGAGATCATGATTTCTTTCAGCTCAAAACTTACCGGGAAGAGACCTCTTAATAACGAAGCACTATTAGAAATTGACAGATTGAGGCGAACTAACTGAAAAGTTAAAAATAAATAACCAATAAAAACACTTTTTAAAGGCAAGCTTCTGTTTAAGCTGTTTACTAAAACGTATAAAATGAATTCAAGTCATCGCTGACAATGATTTAATATTTTTTTGATCAATTATTTAGTTTCAAAAAGCTTGTCGCACGAATTGTAATGAAATAAATACTTCGACAAGTTGTTACTCACCAACCATTCATGTCCACTATAATTAATTGGTATCTACTTTCATGAATACTTTGTAGAAATCAAATACTCCGAAAAGTTCTTACTTACCAACTAATCACTGCCCAATCAAATTAATTGGTAAATACCTACTTTCATGAACACTTCGCAGCAAGCTTTTTGAACCCAAATAATTCAACAAAATCAAATCATTGTCAGCGAAATTTATTGTATACGTTTTAGTACACGGCTTAAATAAAAGCGTGTCTTCAAAAAGTTTTTTTTGTAAATTTTTTTCTTTAATTTAATTTAATAATTCGTCTGATAGGCCAAAACTCTTTCTCTCTTTATTAATAGGTTTTGGTTGAGTGATTGGAAGTTTTTAGGCCAATGGAGCTTGGAGCATTTCAACTAATTCTATATTCAGCAGTTTTTGTGGGAATCAAAACAATGTTTTTGATGAGAAGTCAGTTCTGGTTTTGAAAATGTATATTGACAATATTTCATGATTTTGGAAAAGTGTCAAACATGAACTGCGTTTTTGAGCGATAAATATACACTCCAAAAAACTTTTTAACAAAAAATTAAACTGACGAAAGAATAAACTGAAAAGCGAAAAATTAGATGAAAATGTATAGTCTCAATAACTGAGCTCCTAAACTTATGTAACTAATTTTGTGTCGGCGCAACGAACAAACAAGCAAAGTAATTACGTAAAGCGTAAAATGATGGCAGCGGGATGAGCGGCGGCGGCGGCGCGTCTCTTCGCCGGAAATTGCCGAGCGTTCTCGAAATCAATATCAGTAAAACAGCTACCCGAACGGACACACACGTGAGGGCACACGTCCTCGAGGGGTTAGGTGGAAAGCGCATTTTTGGAATGTTATTGTTTATCGTTGGAGATTTCACGTTGGTGATGAATCTCCAAAAACACCAAAATACTTATTTTTTATTCGTAACAGAGACTACCAAATACCAATTTTCATGATTTTAACTTTGGAACTAACTATAGAGATTTTCTACCTCCATTTTTGTGCCCTTAGGATTGAATTTTCAAAAACCCTGAAACAAATTTATCTTTATTTGTGAATAAGAGCTCAAATAATAATTTCCATGACTCTAATTTCAAAACCAACTGTACTTCCACTTTCACCCCTCGTCTCACCCACCTTTTCACCAATTCAGTGATGGAATATCAGAAAAATATGCTGTCAAAATTTTTGCTGTTAGGCCTAGCGATTTGATCTGGACGTTGATCGTAAATCAGTCAATCAGTGAGTCAGTTAGCCAGGACATGTAATTATATATGTACATATTACCCCAAACACGAGGTAGCTAATGTGAACCGTTGGGGAGATCCCTTGACTGTCTTCCGTCCTTATCATCTGATTAATTCCCGGCCTTCATTATGTTGTAGTGTCATCAAAACTACATATGTGTGCCAAGTTTTAACAGAATCGGTTCACAGGTGTAAAATCTTGCCCTATTTTTCTACCCTTAGGGGTGTAATTTTTCTTCAACTTCCAATGGGACCAATTTCCAAATATCGCCTATACAATACAATATACAAAATTGAATAACTCAGTACAAAGTTATGGTAGAATCGGTTGAGAAGTGAAAATTCAGTGGGTGAACCAAAAATCATCCCCCATTTGCTTACCCTTAGGAGTTGAATTCCTAAAATTCAAATGGGACCAACTTCAAAGTATACCCTATCGATTGAAAGAAGAAACTTCAAAATCGGACTATTTTGCAAAAAGTTATGCGTGGTCAAACATGAAAAAAAATAAACACGTCGACTAGAAAAGCTCGGTTTTTTCGGTTAAAAATAGTTTTTGTTCAATGAAAATATTTTCGTCCATTGCTGAGTTGCCCAACAAACAAACACATTGCGCAATCTGGATTCAGCTTGGGCATAATATATGCACATTAGATGATTTTTGTTTGCAACAGATCTCAAGTTCCTAAACGTATAAATCATTGAGCTCAATATGAAAATTCATTGTTGGCATTGTGTGTTTCATTTCAGATTCTTGTCCATATAAATTCCGAAAAATGAAAAATTTACCTATCTAGCAAGTGCTTATGCTTATGACTGACCTTCAGTTGGAATGTTTCAGATTATTTCCGATTATTGTGGAAGGAAATCACTTCAGATTTACTGCCATCGAAAATTAGATTCTGTTGGTTGAAATACACATATAAATTTCCTCACATTCACGAGATAAAGCATGCGTTCCTCCAGCCGAGATCAAGAAGCTTTGGCGGTGAACAAAGGATATCGCTGTTTGTTGATGTGAAAAAAAATCAGAACTGGTCCCGGGGTGGATCCCTGAGTCAGTTCCATTTCTGATGTTGAAAATAAGAGAACATGTCCGTTATCGAATATGAGTGGAACACATTGATTCCTATCGGTAAAGAACGGTGAAATTGATGTCAGTGACTTTCCTCTAAGACCATATCCCTCTAAAAAATTCAATAGTTTCATGAGATTGACGCAGTTGAAAGCCCTTATCACGCAACCTATCAATATTAATTTTTTGAATGAAGAATGCTATTGAAATGATTAAATTTCAAAACAGATCTGGTAGTTTGTCCGACTCCAATGCCAGTCTGGATATGCCTCCAGAAAGAGAGCTGCATGGCATCGCACACGGACTGGCTTTATTGAAGAAAAAAAGGAAGAAGTTCTCAGCTTCAAGAAATACAAGTCCCATAATTCCTGCTGCGAATCCAATAGAGACGATCCATAAAAAAATGCCACCCAAGAAGGTAAGACCAAGAGATAAACATATACACATTTTTTGCATATAGACATTTTTTGCATTATTTTAGGAAAATATTAGTTGACTTTCTCTTCCTACTTCATTTACAAACATTTAGATTACGAACTGAGAACTTATTTTTGTCAGAATGAATTATAGCCTATATTACTCAGGGATACTTTAGCTTTTTATTAGTGATTTTTTTTCAATCGGTTCAGTGCGATGCTTTACTCAAGGCACTAATGTTTATATGTACTGGCAATATTATTCATAACTTGAATAATTCAGATTACATACTTCCGACTCCCATTTCACCCCATTTAGGGTTTGGTTTCCAAAAACCCTGAAAAACATGTTCCTTCATTCGAAAAGAAGAGCCCAAATACAAATTTATATGACTCTTACTTCAGAACTAAGGGGTTGAATTTTCCAAATCACGGAAACACTTATTTCTTTATTTGTAACAAACATCCCAAATACAAATTTTCCCTTCAAAATTAACGGTACTCCTTCACAAACTTCCAACCCTCATTTTGCCCCTTTTAGGGGAAATTTCTCAGTAACATGGTGTATTCAGTGACTATTGAGTACTAACAACATTCGTCATTTCAGGGACGGTTTTTGTTAAAAAAAACACTTTATTTCTCCATTCCTCCACAATCACATCTGAATGACTCATTTTCATGTCACTTTTAATGACTAGTTGAGGATTATATTTTCATTTGGACCACAATGTTCCAACAAATATGTGTATATGTGTGATCATAGTTTCATCATAAAAAACAAATTTATTCAGTTCAGAAGAATCTGTAATCTCCCAAATCATAGAAGTATTTGGCAAACGTGATGCAGTTTGTTCGGTTTGGCGATCACCTTCTTCATTCATTATTGGTCTAACTCAGTTTGATTTTCACTTTGGAAGTCCTTCTCATAATATGCAGGTGTACACGTAATGTTTTCTGCGATATTAATTGATTTTTGCAAAATCTGACTAGAATTATCTCTCTGTTAGGTGGATTTCATATACACACTAAGTATGTATATCAAAGGGTAGACAAAAGTTCTCCGCTATTTATACTATGAAAAAACATGGCGTGTACCACCTAGATATTTCATATAATATTCCGCTAACCGAATTCAAATTCAAAAGACTTGAATCTAGGAGAGCTATCTTGAGACTCACATTCCTACATAAATTAATCAATAACCAAATCAAGTGCACGCAGTTACTGAATATGAAATTTTTATGTACATGTCTTCTATTGAACTGAGGGACATAGATCCTCAGTTTAATAGAAGACATGTAAATAAATATTTCTTGTGAACTTACCACATTCCAATCTCTGCCAAAATGCTCCTCTATACAGGTTGTGCCTCACAGAAAATGGCTACCTAGGAAATGTGGATATTTTCTTTGAAACCTCCCCAAGCGCATGATATCTGAATTGTCTCCAATCTGAATTGCTACCTTTGGGAAAAGGCAAATCATGAAACATCAATAAATCTGTTCATTTTGATGTCTTTATGTTAATATTTATCAAATAATCAGTTCGTTTTTATGTAAATATAAAGTTATAATATAAACACACATGCCACATTCCATTTTCAAATGATTATCTGTATCTATATTTATGCATATTTTTTCATTTCGTTGAGATACCAGGAATCACCCGAGAATCTTTTTTCATTTAATTTTTTACATGTAGTTAATTTTATTTTTTCTTTTTTTTCCCTTTTTTTCTTATAGTAAAGCTCTGCTAGAAATAATGTTCTAATATTTATAATCAATTAGTGAAAATTGTAATCCATAATAGATGTATTCTGTTGATTACACAATGAATAAAATAAAATATTGAGGACATAACCACTTCCAGACTTTCGGAGAATTTTGACTAATCTATGCTGATCATGGTCCGCAGAACTCAAAACCCCTTGAAAAAAAAAACAAATGACTGCCAAAAATTCCACCTTCCGTTCCCAAAAGACTATACTCGTACCAATTCATAGAGCAGGAGAAAAGAAAATATTTCCGAATATCGTCTTATTGCTCTTTCAAATATATTCGATTTTTTTGTAAAATAACTGATTACGTTTAAACCCAATTCAAACACACGATCAGCTGTAACAGATCTCATGAGTTATATTTATGAAACATTGAATTGACACTGTTGATCACACACACACACAATTCAAAATCGTATTCAACATATAATAATAATAGAGCAACTTCATTTATCAGGTCAATCTCAGAAAAGAACAGAAAGATAAAAGCCAATTAAAGAAAAATGATAAAACTCTTTTAAATATAGTGGGGTTTATGAATGATGTGTATTTGATATTCACAATTATATGGATGACCCTAATATTTGAAAACTCTTCCACACCGCAACTGTGTTGAGTAAAAAATATATTTTCAATAAATAAATAATAAATCTCAAGATACGTATTCATAAAAAATACAGAAATAACTTTTTATAAAAGTATAAAAATTTTCTCAAAATAACTGTATGTACCTACATACGGAGAGTTTAAGGAATAGAACGCCACTGATATACTCTGAATCTACGCTAATTGCATGAAAATACTGATTTTCCGAAACATTTTCTACTTCCGCTTCAACTGGCCGTGATAGACCAGTGCTGAAGCCTTTAAAAATGGTAAAAAGTGAAAAAAAAAATAGTAGGATGAAACCCATTGGGAAAGGAAGAGAATATAACAAAAATGAAAGGAAAAATAATTTACGGGCGATCTGAGGTCGAGAAGTGGAAGGTGGGGAGTTTTTGAGGGTAAAAAACGGTTTACCTCGATTTCCGGCAAAACTACAAGTCCTATGGGAAAAACTCAGATAGCAAAGTTGTAGGTAATAAGAAGATCTATAACTTTTGTATCAAAACTTTTTTCACATAACCTCAAAATTTATGTGAAAAATTCAAATAACCAAGTTTTTGGTTTTTTATTTTTCTCCGGAAATTTGGTGAAAACCTTTTTTTTTATGTTCCAAACACACTGTGATTTTTTTGATTCAAAATATTTATTTTTTCACCTTATATTGACTTAATATCGAAAAAGCACCCTAATTTTCAATCGAAAATTCTCCCGTCAAAATATCAGCTTTTTTAAAAAAGTCGGTGGGCTTTTTGTTCGTTGAAATCTCTACTTTCTGATGGTATAGAAAAAAGTACATTACTATGACAGAAAATGCAAAGAAACTAAAAAAACTCGAATCCGAATTTAATAAGACATCTACAATATTTTGAGAAAGTTGTAGTATCTTCTTTGAATTATATGCATAGATGCCTATTTATTGCCATTTTGAGATAATTTATATACCTGAGTTACCTACGGAAAATTTCAGCCCATCGAAAGGTATTTCATAGAGAAGTGGGGAAGGAGCTAGGAGGGTCTGGGCCTTACTACCTGTTATTTCTTTGCATGTTCTGAGAACTTCCACCATAGTAATGTATATTTTTTTTTACACTATCAGAAGAAGAGATTTCAACGAACAAAAAGCCTACCGACTTTTTTAAAAATCCTGATATTTTGACGGGAGAATTTCTGAATGAAAATTAGGGTGCTTTTTCGATATTGAGTCAAAATAAGGTGGAAAAATAAATATTTTAAATAAAATAAAAACTTTTTAACAAAAAATTAAACCGATGAAAAAATCAACTGAAAAGCAAAAAATAAAATAAACCTTCTTAGTCTAAATGATAATTGAGCTCCTAAACTAATGTAAGTAACTGATTTCGATTCGGCGCCAAACAAACAATTATCGAAGATCATTATCTATGAAAGAAGTCATCAAAACGCAGCCGTGCATCTCGCTGCCATCATTTTACGCTTCACCTAATTCAATTGCTTGTTTGTTTGGCGCCCACTCAAAATCAGTTACTTACATTAGTTTAGGAGCTCAATTATCATTTAGACTAAGAAGGTTCATTTTATTTTTTGCTTTTCAGTTGATTTTTTCGTCGGTTTAGATTTTTGTTGAAAAGTTTTTATTTTTAATTTTTCAGTTCCGTATTTCGTCGGTTCAATTTTTTGTTAAAAAGTTTTTATTTTCCAATTTTTTGTGGCTAAAATCTACCAATTACTACCTACTTGTTTTTTGATTACTTCCAAAATACTCACTTACCCACCTTACTTCAACTATTACCAGTTAAATAATATGATTATCTACTTTTACGATTTGTTGTAATATAAATTATTTTCGTTGTTCTAGTTAGTTTATTCCATTACTTTGTATATCATTCCATCCTCTCATGAAATATACTGATTTTGACGGAACAAGAATAATGTAACGAACCTAGGCCGGACCTGTCGCCTCCCGCGTCGCCATCGACAGCGATGAGATCATCCCCGGAGATATTCGAGAACCATCCAGTCCCTCTTCC
>JAFIRS010007306.1:0-26420 GCA_018342105.1 Gonioctena quinquepunctata | reverse complement strand
TTGGTAGATTGAGAAAGAAACATTGACCAGAAGATTAACTATTTCATTATCGTGTTTTCTTGGAATTTGAATTTCTAACAAACCTCTTTGTATCATCATGGGTTAAATGATTTCCATTGTTGAATTATTTTTGTCGAATTTGCATTTGCATTTTTCATTTAGTATTGTTAAGCATGGTTTGTTAGTATTTTTTGTTGAATGACTTGAAAGAACTTCTGTGATATGATGTATATTTTCTGATGTTTTGTATTGTAACTTTAAAGATATAGGATAACGTAACGTACCTATATAGAATGCTGCAACATTCTCTTGGTGCAAAAATTAATAATTGAAAAATATTTTTATTGTGTATAAATTCACAACTACTTACACGGAATAACAGTATTTTTTTTAGAAACCCATTTATGTTATGTTCTTTTGTATTATATGTATGTTTTATGAATATAATTTTAAATGTAGACAGCAGCAGAGTGTCGTTCCGTAACCTTCTGCAGTTTTTGAGTCAATACAATAATAATGGTTTGATTAATCCCAAGAAAAATTAAACAAAATATAATATATAAAACTTAACATGACTCGAATGTGTAAGAATAATTTTTCTAAATTAAGTTGTAAGTTTTGCCCAATTTTTAGAATGAATAAAAAAATTTAGAGACTATATAAAGGTATATATATATATAACAGTAGAAATGTTCATAAATATATATAAATAAAAATAATATTATGTAAAGATATTTGCAAAAAAAAATTGTTTTTATATAATAAGATTGCTAATAATTTTTGCTATTCTTTGTGAGCCAAATTGATATGATATAGATAGATATTTTCACCCTGTATGTATGATGTAATAATAATTGCTAGCGAACGTCACTGTTCTCTCGTCACGCTGCTGCCAATTGTTATCACTTTTCTCACCACGGCTAAGCACAGTTGGTACGCATCTTATCTCAGATAGCCGGTTCAGGCAATAGAGCCACTAGCCACTGCTGTCTAATTTCAATTTATTCAATGGTCATTGGTATGATTGTTGATCATTGTAAGAAAACAAACAACAAAGTATAAAAAAGCAATTATTTCCTTTTATCAGGAAGACTTAATTTTACCTGGCCTACGAGAAATAACTTATTCTAATGTGAATCTACAAATATTCACGGATAATCATAAAAATCAAATCATGGATGGATAGACACAACCTCACTTTTTCCTTGAGAGTGAAGTTTTCTGTTATAGTTCAAAATAAAGTGAAATAAAGTTCTTCAGATGTGAGATACGTTATTTGTGAAATTGTTCAGGACCGGATGTGCACTATTAAAGTTTTTATACCTGGCTGGAAATGTCGGTGTTCAAGATATGCCCTGAAACTGGATCCCTTCTCACTACAAGCGCTATCAGGAACTCCAATACCATAAATCAGGAACCATACAGATGCAGAAATCAGCTTTGGACACTTGGATATGTTGTATAATTAAGGTAATATTGGTTTTTTTTTCTTCTAATGTTGGAATTATTTCATTTTTCTTTCTCCCAAAATGTTACGTGGCATTCCCTTGTAAATTTATTTTCGATCATTTTGTGGCTTTGTTTGTTGCTCTCTTGGATACCAATTTTCCTTCTTCTTTTTCATTTGAATTTTTGAATTCGCGCACCAAATTGTCACATTTCAATGTTTGGGTTCATCTTATATAATTTATATATACAACTATTTTTCCAATCTTATTACTATGTACAAATTTCAATAATAATTGCTTATGATACCACCCCGTTGTTATTCTCTCACAATTTTCAATTCTACATATGACCATCTATTCCATGATTGGCTATTGTCATCAAGTTTTGTTCTACCATTGGCTACTTTTAGTTATCTACAATTTCATATACTGTATGTTTCAAATTTATAAATGTGTTGATCACTTTTTATTCATGAAAATTTTGTAAATCTAGACTTTTTGTTGTCTTTTTACCAATTATGGGTTATAATCATTATGACAGTGTATGAAATTGATTGTGTTATAGTATTTTGACATTTTTATCTATCCATATTATACATAGGCTTATAAATGAATAGAACTTCCAAAATTATGTAAAAAACAATCTCTTGAAAGTAATAACTATTTAGTAATTATTCTTTTTGTGGGTTGTTTCCTTTTAAAACTTATAACTGGCATAACATAACATAACAATATATATATATATATATATATATATATATATATATATATATATATATATATATATATATATATATATATATATATACTATATATATATATATATATATATATATATATATATATATATTGTTATGGTTTGATAATTTGAAAAATATAAATTTGTTTTTATATAATGAATGAAGCTAATATTTTTCGTGATTCTTCAAGAGCCAAATTTATATGATATAAATAGATATTTCTGCCCCTGTAATAATAATTGCCAGCGAACGTCACTTTTCTCTCGTCACGCTACCAACAATTATTATTTTTCCTTGCCACGGCTAGACAACAGTTGGTACACTCTTATCTCAAAAGGTGGCCGGTTTAAAGCAATAGATACACTGCCACTGGTGACTTACTTCAGTTTATTGAATGATCTTTGTTATGTTAGTTGATCATTGTGAGAAAATAAACAACCAAATATCAAAAACAATTATCTTCTTTATTCAGGAAGACTTAAAATTACCTGGCCTACGAGAAATAACTTATTACTAGAGTGAATCAAACAAATATTCACGAATAATAATGATAAATCAGATCATGGATAGATAAACAGAACCTCACTTTTCGTGAATGTAAAATTTTCTGTTATTGTTCAAAGTAAAGTGAAATAGCGTTCTTCGAATGTGCAATTGGTTATTTGTGAAATAGTTCTGGACCGGAAATACACTATGAGAGTTTTTATACCTGGTTGGAACTGTTGGTGTTCAAACTATACCATAAAACAGGATGTCTCCTCTGTTCATTCGCTGTCAGGACTGCAATACCAGTATCAGGAACGATATTGATGTGGAAATCAGCATCAGGATTCGTGGTTATATTATATCATTAAGGTAATATTTGTTTTTGTTTCCCAAATGATGGAATTATTCCATTTTCTTATTAATAAAATTTGTGCGTGCTATTTGCTTGGAAATATTTTTTCATCTCCTCGAGGCTTTGTTTTTCTGTCGCTTAGATACATCTTTTTTCCTGTTGTTTTCCTATTTGAAATTTTGAATTCGCGCGCTAAATTGTCACTTCTCACTGTTAATATTTATCTTACTCAATTTATATATCGAGCTATTTTTCCATACTTATTACTATTTACAAATTCTAATAATAATTGCTTATGATACCCTCTCGTTGCTATTCTCTCACAATTTCTAACTTTCCACCTGACCATCTATTCTCTGATTGGCTATTTTTCATAAAGACGTTTGCTGTTTCTCATTGGCTACTTTTAGTCAGCTAAATTTCTGTATTTTTATTTATAAATGTGTTGATTTCCTTTTATTCTTGCAAATTTTGTAAAATTTAAACTTTTAGTTGTCTTTTGAACAATTATGGGTTATGATAATTTTGACAGTGTATACAATTGATTGTTTTATCGTACTTTGACATTTTGTATCTATCCATATTATACAAAGGCTAATAAATAAATAGAACTTCAAAGTTATTCAAAAAAAAATCTCTTGGAACTAATAACTAATCAATAATTATTTTTTTTGTGGTTTATTTCTTTTTAAAATATTTAACTGGTTTTTCATAATATATATATATATATATATATATATATATAGTATATATATATATATATATAAATATATATATATATATAGAAATATAACAAAATTTTTTTTTTAATTTAAAACTTGTCTGATATGCCACAATCATGTATTTTTCACAGACGCAATTTTCCACCATATATATATATATATATATTATTAAAGGATCAGATACAGATAGGACACCTATAATCTGTGTTTTGAAGCTTAGACCTGTCATCGTGGAATTTTGAAGACACGAGAATTCGTGCAACATCAATAGGTCACCGACAGATGCCAGCATAGACCAACCCACGACACCAATAGTCGTACTCCTATTTGCGTTCGCGCAATCAATTATCGAGAATAAGAGAAATCTGTTTCGAATCCAAGAGAGATCACCATCCGTCTACAGCCTGTTTCATGGTTTCCCAATCATCAGGACGGCCTGTGGTCTCTTTCAAATTCGAATCAGACTTCTCGTGTAGTTATTACCTTTCGGTACGTACAAAAATATGAAAAGGATCAGATTACAGATAGCGACACCTATAATCTGTGTTTTGAAGCTAAGACCTGTCATCGTGGAATTTTGAAGACACGAGAATTCGTGCAACATCAATAGGTCACCGACAGATGCCAGCATAGATGGTGATCTCTCTTGGATTCGAAACAGATTTCTCTTATTCTCGATATATATATATATATATATATATATATATATATATATATATATATATATAATATATATATATATATATATATATATATATATATATATATATATATATATATATATATATATATATTTCAATTGAGTATTTAGTTTATACAAGTTATTCAAGGTACTGGTATCTAAATATGCATTTTTTTAATTTTATTTTGTATTATTTGCAATGGTTTGATATCTGAACCATTGGGAATAGCTGAAATTCTTTAATTTCAATGTGTCAAATACATAATATTTATTTATATTTACTCCTCAGAAGCTATGCAACATATGGGATTTTTTTATCGAAAGAACTTTTCAGGGTGATCAGTTCTGCATGCCTGATAGCAACCACACCATGTTTTCAATAATTTCCAAAAATAATTATCATAACACATTCATATTACATCTTACAAAATTAGAATTGAATCAAATAATAGTTTCATAATATCCAGGGCTGAATTTGAAGGTATTTTAGACAGGATATTTGTTTGTTACACAAACTTTTAAATGCTGAGATTGACTGTCCCGACTTGCTTGGTGTTATTGATCTCCATGTACCTCTCAGAAATACTTATTTATTCAAACCAAGTAATCACATATGTTAACTAACGGCAACAAAGTAGATCTTGGTATTTTCTCTTTCACTGTCATCTTTAAAAAGTAAACTGAAATACTGTAACGCACTGTGATAAATAATGTGATACTATTTATGATATTCCATCTGAATTATTTACCTTCCAAAAACCTGTGATAATTGATATAATATATATATATTCTGTCTATGTGAAATCATAGTTTTAAGTTGAGTAATAAGTATGTTAGTTTAAGGTATGATGAATAATACTTTAATTGTAATTGTAAAAAGGGATTAGCCGTTTCTAATAAATGAATAAAAAATGTAATGAAAAGACTTGTTCAACTTACATAAAATATATTCATTAAAATTGGATGTTCTAATTATTTTGTATAGTAATTTCCTTATTTTTTTATGATTGAGAGTATTAAAAAAAGTATTTGGCTGAATCAATGAAACAACATATTAACTACCATTTATTTATTGGAAAAAACTGATAATGCACAATATGAAACAAAAACAGTATTTCTAGATTCATTTAGGAATTATCTTGATCTATTTTATTTTCTCTTCTAATGAACTAAGCAAAGGATAAGTTATTGTCATCTGAAAGATCCAACATATCCAATAAATCTACTACGAGCTCAGTTATGTTTTTATTTAATTAATTAGACGTTCCCATAAAAATGGAGTAAATACACTACTCCTGCATAAATATGCAGGAGTTGTAAGTTCCCGGAAGTTAAATTATAATTTTACAGATTTTCTTCTTTTCTGCTATATTTATCAACCAATTTCTGCAAAGAAACCTTATCATTCACTCTGGTGAGCAAATCCTGAAAACGGAAATTTTTCTGAACCGTCTGGGATTCCAACCAGAGTAGGATTCTTTAACGAGCCCAATATCCATTGATTCTAGTCCAATGGCTTAACATCCCCTCCGAAAGACGACTTGGCATTTACAATATATTCACCACATTGTTCGAGCTTTTGATGCAAGTGTACTCCTCAAAGTACCAATCACGATCGATGTTGCTTCAGATATCGAATGAAAGAGCTACTCATGCCCCAAAACATGTGAGATTCAAGTCATAAGAAAATTTGCCCAACTTTTGTCTTTAGACATATTCTCATTGAAAACTAATCTAAACTTCTTGTTCTAAAAAACTGAGTTTGGGAATGGTCGAAATAAAAATTGAAAATAGTATATATTTTAAATTAAGGTATTACCAGAAAACCAAAATCAGTGTTTTTCAAGTTTTATGAACTATCAGGCAGGCGCGGTCGCAGCCCAAGATGTTGGGGGGTCAACTTTGCTCAAGTACAGTTCCAATGACAACTTTACCAATAAAACAAGTTATGCATATGGAAATATTTTTTAATAAAATAGAGAGTTAACAGAAACCTCAATCACAAACTAAAGAGTAATATATTCCTTTCAGAAAGTCGGGATATATATTTAGAAGGGCTAAGCCGTACTCCACCTTTCCGACACTCCTTCCTAGCCAATTTTTTAGAGCTTAAAGTAAAAAATGAGCTTTCAGAAATAGCCGGACTTATGGCGAGGTTAGCCAAAATTCTAAATGAAATGCTGGATATTTGGATAAAGGTCATATAGCCAGAAACAAACATTTGAACACTATAAGAAACACTCATCCTGAAAATTTCCTTAAATGTCCTTCCTGTTAAGCCTCCAGGGAGTTGAGTATGAAGGCACCCCTGCTCGTTCATCAGATCATAATGATCTTCATTTACTTCACTCGTCCAACACTCATCTTCGGCAAACAGACTTCTGTCTGTGAGAGGACTGTGATCGCTGACCACAGGGGTGGTGGCGGGACCTCTCTCATCCCTTAAAAAAAACAAGAGGTCATTGTAAAAAAACTTCGGTTGTACTAGGCACTTTCGAACTATGTATTTTCTGCGAGCTCTTGCCTCCACTTCGGAACCCATAGCTGATACTCTCTAACGGCAGTGGAAGAAGAAACCTCCAGATTATGGGTATACAATTCTGACGAGTTCTTCACATTGAAAAGGTTTTATTCAGTTATTCGGATTTTGTTATAAAAATGCTTCAGCCAAAAAGGTTTAAGGTATCTGCAGAAAGGCAAGCGGTCTTTCAGATCAGGCATTATGCTGTCTAGAAAATATTCCCCTCCGGTTCTCTGCTGGATGGTGCCATGAGTCTGCCAATACAGTTATAATTTGAAGGTGGTATACAATGTCGTTCCAGAAGTGCAGCACTTGAGGAAAAGGCACATTCATAATCATTATTGTTGGTATCAGTATATGAGATTACATGCTGATTGTTATTGCTTTTTTTTTAATTATTGTGTTTTTGCCAAATAATCTTCCAGGGCCAAAAAAGCAATTATACATGTAATAAAAGTGTACTGAGATAAAAAGTTACTGAAATCAATGAAATGTTTATCCAAGTCTCCAGAAGATTGTTTTTGCTTCAAATATTCACTTTTGAAAAACTTGAATATTTCCATCAATACCATTTAAGTAAATATTAAAATTTATGTAGTATTGGGTTATAGTGTTTTTGATTCCATTGCTCAAATGTTAGCAGTTGGAACTTATTTCATTTTCGTAAATCATCAGATTTTTCGAATATATGGGAAGATTTTGGAGGGGTTCAAGACCACTGGTTTAGATGAGTACTACCACCAAGATGCCCTGCATAACTTGCTAAGCACTATTTTCTATTTCATTGTGAATAACCGACTAGCAACACAATCAGTTTTCTTTGTTGTAGTTATAATTGTATCAATCAACAAAAATAGGTTGAACTCCGATTCTTTGAAGACGTTCAGGCTTCTCTTTTTGCTTCGTTTTGTATTGTAATCATATCATCATGAAATTATCAGCTAGATCTGGAGAATAACCTGATATCAACAGGTTAAGTCTGAAAAATACAAAGGTGCGGTACGTACGGCGGAACGATGAAACTCCTTAATTTAAAGACGATTTCTGCCGTAGACGAAAATTTCATTTTAATTTATTCAAACGTCTTCTGCACACGAGTTTAGTTTTAAATATGTACCTTAAAAAATTTGGAATACCTACTTCCATGTCGTTGGTTCCGCAAAAAAAAGAACAAATGCTATCACTGTTAAATGAAAAGGTCTATTGGTGAATAATATTCTGGCGCTTGTGGATTCATAATAGTTCTTCTACCTTTCTTTATCATCCAGAATATACTGAATTGATTTCAGTGTTTCTCTTACTTCTTGATGTTAGAATAATGTAGGATTATTGTTGAGACATACGGATATATGAATTCAAGAAATCTAAAATCCTCTGTATGTCTTCATTAATTGCAATCAACGTTTGTTCTTTGTCTCCACGTGTAAAAATGATGTCAGTTGCAATATATTTTTTCTTTCGTCATTTTGCAACTGTTGTTCCTTCATTGTGCTTAATGTGAGAAATTGAAAGTTATAATTTCAATATATTTGTTAAATTAGTTAATACTGTCGAGAGTACATTTTAACGTTTTTTCTGCTTATATTTTAAGAATTTCTAATTTTTGGTCGTTGAGTTCTGATTTGAGGTTATAGTAAAAGTCTTTAAAACAGGTTAATGAATTTGATTCATTATACAAAAATCATAAAAAATTCAAAACAATTTTCAACATTCTAAAAAAGTTTCGGAAGTTTTTTAATAGATTTATTGATCTATTCAAAACAAATTCCACGTCACACGAAACAAGATTGATTGTGAAAGGTTTAAATAATAACCTAAAACCAGATATCAATGAACAAAAGTTAGAAACTCTAAGAATTGAAGCAGAAATAGCGTTAGAACCTACTGCCGATTTAAGTAATAACAAAAAATTTTCGGCTAATATATTGAAATCAGTACTTTCAGAAACTCACATAAGGCAACAGAAAACAAAAAAACTAAAGAAAACGTTTTGCGATAATGACATCCTTTTGAAAGGTGAAGACAACGGAAAAACGGTGATTGCAATTAATCAAGACTATCACAGAACTTCAAATATTTTTAATTGAACAATGATCACACATCATTTTACGAACAAGAATTAAAACAAACTTTAAAATGTATTCTGGGCGAAAATGAAAAGTAAGATTTTCTTACTCCTTACATTTTCCCAAAATTATTTTGAATTCAACAATAATTTCTATTCTTCTAATAATGGACTGAAAATGGGTAATCAGATTGAATATTTATCGGGAGCTTAGAAGAAAAATTTCACAATAATTCTCATATTAGAATTTTTTATACTGGTATACAGGTGTGACAGCAGCAACGGTTCTCCAACGAAGTTTTTTATAGTAGTTTATACAATTTGTTGGTCTTCGAACTGAAAATGGCTATTTTTGGGAATGTTTTGATGTATAACTCTATTTTGGCACCTTCTTGACCTACTCGATGACACGAATCGAGTTACTCCAATAACTCACCCCTAACCACCCTTCGAGCACCCTAAAAAAATAAAAAATATTTTAGAATAGTTGTTGTTGTTGGAGATTTTTCTAAAGAAGAGTAGATAGATAGATAGATAGATAGATTTTATTTGAAGCTTTCAATTTAAACAGTTGAAAACTCAAGTCGGACAATAATATACAATATAAAAAATATAAAAAATATAAAAAATATAAAAAATACAAAAGTCACCTATAACTAGAAATCCTTCCTAATTAAAGTAATTACGACATGTATTGAAAAAGAAATTATTAATATATAAATATATCACAGTCATAGGTGTAAGATAGATTGAAAATTTTATTCAGCTGTAGGAAAATTATTTCTCCATGAATTCTTGTAATGAATATGGCTCGATGTCACACAACAGATCAAAAACATGTTTTTTAAAAATTTGTCTTGAGCGAGCTTCTTTAATGCTCAACGGTAAATTGTTATAGAATTTAATGGATGCATAATGTGGCCCTTTCTCTTTATTTGTCAGTCTATGCTTGGGAACAATAAAATTGGATTTCTGCCTGGTAGAATACTCATGTCTGAATCTGTCTTCTTCAAAATTTGCTTTATTATCGTACACAAAAAGTACACAAACATATATGTAAATGGCATAAACGCTAAGCATTTTGATACATCTGAACGTATTACGACAAGAATCTGTATATTTCATATTCAACATAGTCTTCAATATCTGTTTTTGCATGATAAAAATTCGTTCTAGTTGTGTACTCCCTCCCCATACTAATATTCCATATTTTAGAAAGGGATAAACAATCCCATAATATGCCGTTTTCAGTGCATCTATTTTTAAGTGACTTTTCAAAATTCTAATTGCATAACATTTACTTGCCAGTTTTTTTGCAAGATTTTCAATATGTACTCCATAGTTAAATTTGTCATCTATATAGATTCCTAACAGTTTTGTACTGGTTGAAAAAGATATACTATCGTTTCCGAGCTGAATATTCTCCGGGAAGGTGATATTATTGTGGACAGTTTTAAAAATTATGCAGTCTGTTTTAGCGATGTTTGATAATAACATGTTAGTACTAAAATATGTTGAAACTTTAGAAAAGTTGTTTAAAATTGAGTTCTCCCGAGTAAGGTGTCTGTTAATGGGTAGAAGACATTGGAATCGTCTGCATAACTCACAACTGTAGTACTTGATTGTTTGAAAATATCTGGGAATTCATTTATATATATATAATGAAAAGTGAAGGACCAAGCACACTTCCCTGTGGTACGCCTTTTTTTATTTCAGTAAAGCTCGAGAAGAACTCAGTATTTTGTTTCCTAATACATACTTTTTGTTTCCTGTTAGTAAGGTGAGATTTTAAGAGATCCAAGGCATTTCCTCTGATTCCATAATTGAAAAGCTTTCGAAGTAAAATGGAGTGGTCAACACAGTCAAACGCCTTACTAAGGTCGAGGAAAATACCACATGAACACGAGTCTTGTTCAATTAAGTGTTGAATTTCATCTATACACTTGAACAAAGCCGTTTCTGTACTTTTTCCTTTGATAAATCCATGCTGGAAATCATTGAGCAAACGGTGTGCGTTGAAGAAACTAATAATTCTCATTGATATGATCACTTCAAATAGCTTCGAAAAAGCTGATAACAAGCTAATTGGTCTGTAGTTAGTCATGTCATTATGTTCGCCTTTTTTGTATAGGGGTATTACTACAGCCAACTTCATTTGATCTGGATAGGTACCAGATATTAGGGACGCATTAAAGATATGGCAAAGAACTGGTAATAAGGACGAAATACACATTTTTAAAATTTTTGGTGGTATATTATCGATACCACTGCTCATTTTATTTTTCAGTTTACAGCTTGCTAGAATCATTTCCTCTTCCCTTACTGGATACAGAAATTTTGAGTTGGGATTTAATTTATTTAAGGTAATTTTTCTGTTGTTACCTAATATTAGACTCTCCAAAACGGGTGCAGAATTCATAAAATGCGCATTGAAATCATTTGCTAAACTTATCCCGTCCATATGCTCATCAGGTAAAACAGCTGTGCTGTGCAGTCTTATTATTGAGAATATTGATTACATTCCAAGTGGTTTTTGATTTATTGTCACTTTCTTAAATCATATTTTTGTAATAGTCGCTTTTTGTTTTATTCAGAAGTAATCTGTAGGATTCCCTGTATTCATTATATATATTTTTGAATTTTTCATCACCAACCGCCATTATCTGCAAGGTGCTAACTTTTTCTTTAATTCTTTTGATTTCTTCATTGAACATCCAAATTTCGTTTTCTTTGGTTTGTTTTTGATTTTTTTAATGGGAAAAAACAAATTGAAAATATCACAAAACTCATTTGAGAATATATTCCATTTCGAGTTAGTATCAGCTTCGCTCAAAACCTCATTCCAGGTGAGTCGTCCAATTTCTGATATGAAATTTTCAATATTTTTATCTGAGAATATTCTTTTATAAATGCAATTTTTGCTTCTGGTCGATATAGGCTGTTTGATAGTTATGAGTTGGGCTCGATGGTCTGAGAGGCAAGTGTCTATAACATTTGAGGTATATTTAAGTTCGTTTCTGACAATAATATTATCAATACACGTTCCAGATCTGTTTGTAACACGAGTGTATTCATTAATGGTTAGGACAGCATCAAAAGAGTTTGAGATATCTAAGAATTCAGATTTTTCTTTCGATTCTGCTCTTACATTCAAATTAAAATCCCCTGCTATGATAAACAAGCCGTTACTTCTCAAAAGTAGGGAAAGTAGGACAGACATTTTCTCAAAAAACAACGGTGAATCCCCATTTGGGGGGCGATACATACAAACTATAAGGTATAAGGAGTTGTCCAGATAAAATTCGGCGCCAGCACATTCAAAGTTATTAGTAACTGATAAGTCACAAATGTCTTTTCTTAAGTGACCGTCAATACCCTCTTTGCAGTAAATAGCCGTACCACCGTGTCTACCTCTTTCACGGCAGAAATTTGATATTAGTTTATAACCATTGACACCAGTAACTTTAAGTTCTTCTTCACAACACCAATGATCAGTAATACACAATAAGTTAATTTCATAGTCCATTGGTAGTCTTTCCAATTCGTTCGTACTGGTTCTTAGGCACTGAATGTTTTGATGAAGAAGACTTATATTTTTTTATGGAAGAATCGGTGAATTTTCAGCTAAAATTGAATTTGGGACAGACGGTGATATATAGTATGAGTATAAGAGTATATTTTAAGGCCTTTTTGACACGTCAAATACCATGAAATAATTCATGACTCTTAGATACCACCTAGCTAGCCCTGAATTGAAATAATCGAAAATAGAACAAATTGATCGTTGCCAGTGTTTTTTTTATTGCAAATACATTACTAGGAACTTGCTCTACACGCTACATAGAGTGAAATAATCCGACCCAAAAACTACTCCAATATCTCACCGCCAATATGGAACATTCGCAAATAGAACAATTTAAACGTTGCTGGTGATTTTTTCATGCAAATACTTATAAAGAACTTGCTAACTACGCTCCATATGGTGAAATAATTTGTGACCCAAAAACCTGATTCACTGATTCATTATCGCTATTAATATGAAATTTCGTCAGTTTCATGTTATAATGTCACTAGAGATTTTTCTAAATTTTTTTAACCGGTTGAAATTTCAATGAATTTTATTTGTGAAAAATGGCAAACACATCATTTTTATTCCACCTTCTAACTTGAAAATTATTTGTTACATCTGAATTTTATATTCCATGTAGTAAAACGGCTATTATAAAACAGATTATATCACATATATTATCGGTGACGGGAGTATGAAATTCTGCATGAGGGTTACATCCCAAGAGTACTGAGAAAATTCTAGGTGAAGGGATTGAAAAAACCCTTGAATATTTGTCAGTGTGAAAGCAGCCACGAGTTTCAGCCACGAATTTGTGGTACTTATGTGGATGTGGATTCGTCCGCCAGTGGTCGTCTAGTGATGGTCAGAATTAGTGGCCAGTCATGAAATACATTAGTATGTGAATGCGAGTTTTTTTTTGTCATAAATGTATGCTTCCAGGAATGCTTGCTTGACAAGATGTATATGTCACCCAATTTTGTCGGGCAAAAATTAACCCTCCACTACTCCTATTATGAATGTCTTTGGAATTATTCTATTTCCATAAAAAACGCGTTGGTCAAGAGTTTTTTCATATATGTATGCTACCAAGAATGCTTAACAAGATATGTCACCCAATTTTGTCGGGCAAAAATTAACCGTCCACTACCCCTAACACGAATTTTTTTGAAATTATTCTATTTCCATAAAGAAACACCTAGATCGGGATTTTTTCCATAAACGTATGCTAACAGAAATGCTCAACAAGATGTATGTGTCCCCTGATTTGTCGGGAAAAATTAACCTTCTACTACCCCTATCATGAATTTCTTTAAAATTATTCTATTTCCATTAAAAACATGTGGATCGAGTTTTTTTTCATAAAAATATGCTACCGGGATTGCTTGACAAGATGTATATGTCACCCGATTTTATCGGGCAAAAATTAACCCTCCACTATCCCTGTCACGAATTTCTTTGGAATTATTCTATTCGGGTGACATATACATCTTATTAAGCATTTCTGAAGAAAAATCTCTATCCACGCGTTTTCATAGTAATAGAATAATTTCGAAGAAATTCATGATGTGGTAGTAGGAGTTAATTTTGGCCCGACAAAATCGGGTGATATATACATCTTGACAAGCATTCCTGGTAGCATTTATGAAAAAAAATCTCGATCCACGCGTTCCTTATGGAAATAGAATAATTTCAAAGAAATTCATGATAGGGGTAGTGGAGGGTTAATTTTTGCCCCACAAAATCGGATGACGTATACATCCTGTTACGCATTCCTGGTAGCAAACATTTATGAAAAAAATTCCGATCCAAGCGTTTTTTATGGAAATAGAATAACTTCAAAGAAAGTCATGATCGGGATAGTGGAGGCGGGTTAATTTTTGCCCGACAAAATCAGCTGACATATACAACTTGTTACGCATTCCTGGTATCAAACATTTATGAAAAAAAATCCGATCCAAGTGTTTTTTATGGAAATAGAATAATTTCAAAGTCATGATCGGGCACGTGATTCACTAGAGTCCGGTGGCCTGACGAAACAATTGTATTAGCGAATGTTATTTGAATACTTCTTTGTAAGTATATTTTTATTGTGTCAGAAATATAACTTTCCCTTCAGTTATTGGAATGTAGTTCCTTATCGCGCGTTGCGAAAGAGGGCTAGACGGAATAAATTAAGACCAAAAGTTGTAACGAGACTTTCGCAATGGTTATAAGCCGTGCGGCGTGCGCGTGTTTCTCTGTCTGTCTCTCTCTCTCTCTCATAGAAAGCAAGCCAGTTATTTTCGTTTCGTCTTTCTATTTCACATTGAACATTGTGGTGTCGCGACGATTATTTTTGTTGAGTGTATACAGGTTTTTTGTACATAATAAATAATAAAATAATAACGATAATGAATCCTGACAGTGTTTCTGCACAAGTTCCGGATATTGCTGATGGAGTTAGGTAAGTAGAGATTTTATACAGACAATAATAAATGCTTATGTATTTTTAGCAAGTACGCATTATAACCTCTCTTTACTATTGTGCTAACCAAGTCATACGCGTTATAATCTCTCCATTATTGTGTGTTTAGCAAGTGTACGCGTCATAACTTTAATAAATTTAAAAGCAAATTATATTTTAATATTACAATATCAATGCGTTTGTATTTAGCAAGCCGTGCGTGTTCTAACCTATACGCTGTTGTGTTTACGAAGTCGAGAGAGTATATATGTTATATCGAAAAATCACCGTATTCTACGCAGTTATTGGCGACGTAGTATGCAACAATGTTGCAAGGTCAAGAAGGACAGCATAGTCAGCATCCAGACACCTGGGCCCCAAGAAGCATCCAGAACCGTAAACAAGACGCAGTTCTACATCAGCATTTCCAAACTTATAAAAGGATGTCTCGATCAGAGGAGCGTCACTTCTATTCCCTTAGTCGTCCGTGTATTTTCATATACGTAAAATTGTATTTATATTGTAATAAAATAAGAAGTTTTTAAAAAGAAGTTTTCTACAAATCCACTTTAACAAATTGGCGCAGTCGTGCGGATTTCTACAACACCCCGAAATACCAGGGTGGTGGTTTCCAAACCTTCAAGAAGCAAGAACCCAACGCAAGACGAGAAGACGGTCTCTGTGGCTCTGAGAAACACGCAAAACGAGGCTCATCCCAGGGTAGCTACGCTCACACAGTAGAAAGGATTTTATCTTCCGTCACCCAACAGCAAGCGAAACAAGAAGAAAGAAACACGAAGAAAGAAACAAGAAGAAAACCAAGAACCCTAGCAAGTAAGAAGAAAGAAAAAAGAAAAGACAAGAAGACGGTCTCTGTGGCTCTGAGAAACACGCAAAACGAGGCTCATCCCAGGGTAGTTACGCTCACACAGTAGAAAGGATTTCATCTTCTGTCGCCTAGCAGTAGGAAAATAATTGTAAGTAACATAGAATCATCTTTCCTAGTCATTAGATTTCAGCTGTATGAATTAAATTCAGCAGTACAACTGAAACTAACTATTAATTTTAAGAAAGTTCTGTTTTGTTCATCCCAAACAGTGACATACCCCATTTTTCACCCAATTTTCACCCAATTTCACTCAAGTTTCATTCACAATGTCTATCTCTGATGACAATGATCATGATAATGTTCATGACCAAGACGAAAATGTTCCCGAAATCGAACCTTATAGACTTTCAGAAATATTTTCAATTGTACCCGAATATGACGGAGATCCAATCTCCTTAAGTACCTTTTTGAATTCTTGTGATCATACCCAACGTATGGCAATAGGTCAACAAAAAACTCTTTTGACTATTCATATCAGAAATAAATTAAAATCGAAAGCAGCCCAATTGATAAATTCACGAAACCCAGAAACGTATACAGATATCAAAAGTCTTTTGAATGCACACTTCGGAGATTCACGAGATTCAACATCACTAATTCAAGATTTGCAAAGAATAAAACAGGGAAATGGCTAAAATGCCCTCACTTTCTTTTCTAGATTACAAACACATAACGCAAAAATGCTTTCGTGTATTCAAAAATCGAATTTGGCGCAAACACAAAAAGCGGCACAATCAAATTTAATAGAATCAATGGTACTCAATACCTTATTAACCGGATTAGAACCAAAACTCGGACATATTATTCGTGCGAGTAACCCAACAGACATGGTGGAAGCATCCCTCAGAATAAAAAAGGAACTCCAACTAGCCTATTTTGAAACCCAAAAATTCGGACAATCTAATTCAAACAATAAAGGACCAACTTCTTTTCAACCAAGAAGATTACCAACTAATTCACGAATCCAATATTCATCTTTCAATAGAAATCAAAATCCCAATTTTTCTCATTCAAATCAAAATCCCCAATCTTATCAAGGCCTAATTTCTATCAAAATCCGAATCAACCAAACCAAATTTAAAATATACCAGAACATCGAACACAACAATTTCCAAATCAAAACCATTACAATTTCAACGAAATCAATTCCAACAAAATCCATCACAAATGAGACCCATTCAACAAAACCAAATAAGACCTTCTGTTATCCAGAAAAACCCTAATTTTCCGAATCAAAGAGCTCATCATTTTAATGAAATTATGAACCCGAATCATATGTTGATCATGACAACTTTTACTATCAAGAAGACTCTTACTTTCCATCTGACAATGAAAACTATTATACCCAATGTAATGATGAATCGTACGAAAACAGTTATGATTATTCAGACGAATTACAATCGCAGGATTTTTACCAGCGCATAGACCGAGACAAGCCACCTATTGTGGAAGAAATTCCAGACGATCAGATTATAAACAACCTTACGACGCAAACGAATTGTTATGCCATGTAATTACAGAAATGCACTTAAAAATAATTATCAAGAAGTAACCCTTGTATACCGGATGCATAAATGACTCATCTAGGAGAGCAAAACAAAGATTATTGATTGCTACTTGTTACAGTCACAGCCAGATAAGAAAATCAGTTTCAATAACAACCCAAAACAAAGTCATAAATTTAGCACCCGTCCAAAGTCGATAAACACAGGGCAGTTAAAAAACATAAATCGTTACCCGAAAAGCAATTAAAAACTCGATAACGCGAGCATCACCAACCCGCATCATTAATTGAAGTAAACAAACTCGAAATTCACCGGAAATAGACACGTCTAGACTCATAAACCACCCTTGTTGGTCATTAGTTCAGCGACCATCAGACAGCCCACCATAAATTCCTGTCATTCAGTAAAATTTTACCCATTTATAACATAGATAAGAACCGCGGTTTATTCATGAATATATCAGACAAACAAGGCCCTTATCAGTTTTACGAGCCACATCTTTATCGGTTTTTACCAACCAATTAACGAGAAGAAAAACAATGGTATTACCTAAATCCCGCCCCTAGCTACTGGGTCGAAGATCTTATAAAAGACGCCGGAAACCGAAAGAGAATTCAGTTCCAAACAGTAGCCCGTTCAGTAATCACTTATATTAGACGAAAAGAAATATAGTATGCCTTCGCCATAGTGCCAGTGCAAAGTGTCACGAGAATTCGATGTTCAACAGTGAACCAGAGACATGTCACTCTCAAAAGTTAGGTTAAAAAGTCAGTCGAACTACAGTATCGTACAATAATAATGAGAGTTTCCCAATCAGTGTAGTGAACTTCAGAAACATCAAACTCAGCCAAATCAAATCCAGTATTGAAGCTCCAAGTAAAAACACGAGTGAATAGTACAGTTTTCCACAAATTGTCTATTTTTGTCACGCTTCCAGAACAGAGATAATACAGCGGGAGTCCGCAATTCAATGGTACGACCTCTCAGAAAAACCCTAGCCGTATACGAATATACTGGGCGAATAAAATAGAATAACAACTTGACGCGATATTACTCGATATAATAACAGAACTAATTGTCGTTTAAAAACTACTCCAGTGCATAAGGGTGAAACAGGGTGAGTCTAATGTTTGTTTTTCTGTATTTATGTTTATGGCAAACCCCACCTTTGGAAATGTGTATGTGTCTGTAAAGTATCTCCATAGTTTTCAAGATTACAAAGATCTCAAAAGAGAATTTATTCTAGCCGTTGTGGAAATTGAGTTCAAGATTGTTCTTTTAGTAAAATCATTGCTATTGTGTAGCCAACTGCAAAATCATCTGCCAATAAGCTACACTCGTTTTCGTTGTATGAATATTGTTGCATATCATTCGTCCACAGAACGATTGAGATAATTGTGTCAATTTTTATTAAATATATATGTACATTCTTAACATTTTATGAGTGCCTTTTTATTATTTCTTTGGTTGTTTATTGTCTTTCGAAATTCCTCCTGAACGGTAGTACTTCCTGAATAAACAACCCATGTTCCGGTATTGAAAGAGAGGAACTTGATCTATGTTGACCGCTCCATAGATCATATCCGGTTCGACGCTATTCAGATGCTTTTAATACTGTTTTTCCAATCTAACGAAATAATGTCTGGTATTACAGGTGTGGTGTGTTAATTCACAACACCCCGTAGTCCGGGCAGAACAGAATTTATTAGAAATACAAGACAAACAACCAGAGAAGATCAATTGCACGAATACAGTGAAATCTCAATCTCAAAACCCATCACAAATCAACAATTACCAGAAATTTATTTAAATACAGTAAACTCCAATAATTTATATTACATTAATGATTCTACAGGGAAATTCAAAATTTTAGTTGATACAGGAGCGGGAATTTCAATTTTCAAACCACATGCCGTAGAAAAATATATTTATTATCGATCACCTGAAAATTTGTCTATACAAGGTATTAGTAATGAAAAAATTGTAATTAAAGATTCTGTTATGATTCCTTTCGATGACACAGATTTGCATGAGATTTATATTCACGATCTTGACATGGAATTCGACGGACTTTTAGGTTTAGATTTTTTAGAACACTATGATGGTATAGTTGACATTAAAAATCGTAAATTGATTACAAATTTCGAAGAAGTCCCTCTTTTCAAAGTTGAAAAACAGATGCGAAAAGAAAATCTGAGAGTCCCTCTAATTATAAACACTAAAATAGAAAATATTATTTCGATAGGTGAAATAATAGAACACCCATTAAAAAAATTTAAAAATTTTCCCGGAAAAATTAAACCAAAAAAAAAACAAAAATTAATTTGAAAATATTTTTGTTGATTCGAAAACAGAAGGAAGTTCTGAATTAAAATTGAATTCAAAGATTACTGAACAAAAAATAAATATTCCAAATTCTTTTACTCCTAAAGAATGTAAATTTATGAAAATAAAATTACTAAAATAAAATCCAGCAAAAAGCATATTTCAAAAAATACTGACGTTTCAAAATTCGTAGGAACTATTACGAAAATCATTGGAAAACATATTACACCGAAAATCATTAATGATACATATGAATCATTAGAAACAATTGAAAATTTTGAAAAAACTCAAACTAATAATAGGAACAACTTCCGGAATCAAGAAATTAGAAATTGTCTTTCACATCCAGATTTCAGAAGCGAATTCGTAAAACAGAATTTCGACAAACGCAAAATAGTCTTTGGACATGCTGTGCGTCCTCCTGAAATTAAACCTTATCCTCACAAATCAGGTAGACCACCTGAAAGGAAATTTTCAGGTCATACTTCGGGTAGATCACCCGAAAAATATATTAAATAAATTATGTATATCAAAAATTAAAGAAAGAATATAGTAAAGTCCACTAAAGTCCACTTGTTGAATTATTTTTTTTGAGATTTCCGATAATTACCAAGGACGGAGTTAAACCAAATCCCGAAAAGGTAGAATGTGTTTTCCACAACCAAAGAATCCTAAAGATATAAAATCTTTCCTTGGACTAACTGGTTATTATAGAAGATTCATTCCTAACTTTACAAAAATTTCCAAACCTTTAACACACCAATTACAAAAAGATGTCCCTTTCAATTTCACTTCAGAATGCTCTTTGGCATTTGAAACTTTGAAAAATTTCCTAGTTCAAAGTCCAATTTTAATTTATCCAAATTTCAATGAACCCTTTATTTTAACATGTGATGCAAGTAATTTTGCAATCGGCTCTATACTCTCGCAAGGTCGCATTGGAAAAGATCTTCCCATTGCCTATGCTTCAAGAACCTTATGTTCCGCAGAAACGAAATATTCCACAATTGAACGAGAATTATTAGCAATAGTATGGGCAGTGAAACATTTCAGACCCTATTTATTCGGTAGAAAATTTATTTTGGTAACAGATCATAGACCTTTAACTTGGCTATTTTCAATAAAAGATCCAGGTAGCAGACTTGCTCGCTGGAGATTGAAATTAGAGGAATACTCTTATGAAATTATTTATAAACCCGGAAAAATCAACAAGAACGCAGATGCCCTATCACGAATTAAAATTAATTATTCCAAAGAATGTGCTAAATTCCATTCAAATATTTTAATGGCAAATGAAGATGAGGAAGAAATATCTGACACTGAAACCGAAGTAGCTCAAGAAACTGTCTTAGAAGAATTAACTATTTTTTCGAGACTTTTCAAAGAAAAATCATTGATTGATTATTCAAAATTTGCGTTTACAAACGAACAACTTCTAGACAAGAGTCATAAAAACATAATTGTTTTTCCACGAAGGAATAAAACAACAAATATACATGAAAAAATTTTCGAAGACATTTTTGAAGAAGAATTAAATTTTCAGTATAACAAAATTAATGTTTTAACTAGTAAATCCATAAAAAATAGGAAATATTTCATGATACCTATACCGTATGATCCCGAAAATGCAATCGAATATATGTTTAGTTCCCTTTATAGAGATCGACACATTTTTGAATCAAATCAAATATATCATGTTGAAAATAATCCAGATCTCCCAATCCAAGAAATGTTGTCATACATTTTAGCAGATGATGACGAAATTAAATTTTAAATTTGCCAAGATATAGTTCAGGTCCCAGATCAAGATCAAATCCCCTTGATTCTAGATCAATATCACAATGGAAAAGCAAATTTACATAGAGGTATTAATGAAACCTTAAGAAGAATTAGAGAAAAGTATAATTGGCCCGGAATCACTATAGATGTAGAAAAATATGTAAAACAATGTAAAACATGACAAAAAACTAAAATTTGCAGACAAAATTTAAATAATCCACTAGTTCTAACTGAAACACCAAAAACACCTTTCGAAAGAATTAATATCGACATTATGGAAATTCCAAATAAAACCTATGCTTTAACAATTCGAGACGAACTTACAAAATTTACCAAGGCTTATCCATTAGAAGATAAATCTGCAAAGTCAGTAGTTAACACACTTTTATTATACTTTCAACATTACGGAACACCTTTAAGAATACATTGTGATAGTGGAAGAGAATTTAATAATCATACTATGAAAGACTTGTGTACATTAAACGACATCAAATTGACTTTTTCAAGTGTAAATTACCCTTAAAGTAATGCAAGCGTAGAACGATTTCATGCAACCCTGATGGAAATGATTAGAGCACATCAAACGGAAAACCCTGATGAACACCCTTTAAATATTCTCCCATATGCAGTTATCTGTTACAATAACACAAAAAATAAAACTCATGGATTCACCCCGTACGAATTAATATTCGGACACACCTCGACTAGACCACCTGAAACCTTATATAATGAAAAGAATTTAATAACTAAATATATCCGAGACTTGAATAATCGAATCTCATACTATTACCAAATTGCTAGACAAAAAACGGAGCGCAGCAAAGAAAAAGCCAAGATACGCTTCGATAAAAACATTAAACATTATCCCCCTGACTATAAGGTAGGAGATAAGTCTACGTTAAAGAGAGTCAGATTGGAAATAAACTCCAAAACAAATTTAATGGACCCTTTCAAATACTTGAAATTTTTAAAAATTCAGCACTTTTAAAGAATTTAGAAACAAACCAACAATCAAAAATAAATTTCGATAGAATGAAACCTTATTCTGAATAAATTCATTTCAGATAGAAATGCTGTTCCTCGTAGTTATCGCAGTAATTACAGCGATGGCATTCGGACAATATGACGTGGTCCCCATCAACAATACCATAGGTATTTATTATCATCAAAAGGACAATCTGAAACTCTCAAATGAGAAGTGGACAATACTTGTTTACAAAGATATACTTGCAATAGGCAACGCTTTGAATCATAATCATGAACTATTAAAAAGCTTAGTATTATTTTTAGAAACTGATAATACACGGATAAACTTTCTTTATGCAGATGTTAAAACTCATGTTAGTTTATTAACACAAATTGCCGAATCATTAGATTCAAAACTTGAAGAAATATATTTGGATACAAACTATATTGGAAAAAGAAAACGAGTAAAAAGAGAACTGATTAATGGTATTGGTACTTTTTGGAAAGCCATTACCGGCAATTTGGATAGTAGTGATGGTGAATATTTCAATGAGTGTATTAATAAGATTACGCGAGATGAATATCAATTAGAAAACCTATTGAAAAATCAAATCTCAGTAACTACGTCAGTAATAAAAAGTTTTAATACAACTATTCAAAAATTACAAATTGACGAAGAGACATTCAACAAGGATCTTAAGGAAATCGATTATTCCATTTTAGATATTTCAAATATATATTAGTCATAGACTCTCTCTCTCTCTATTTAACTTCTTGGATGTAACTTCCATACGGCGTTATTATCCAGCTCTCCCCCTATTACGTAACCTGTTACGTAATTTCGGGGCTTCGTCCTGGGGGTGACACGAGTCTTGCTCTTGGCAATATACCACCCCATCGTCCCTGCTTTCGACAAGTCCGTTGTCATCCGGCCTGGTTACCGGCGTAGAGAAGTACGGGACCATTTATTACATAAAACTTTTCTTAGACTTCACAACTGTATTGATATTTTTGCGATGCACGTATTAAAAAACGGCAGACATTCACATTTCACATTTACTTGACTCCTAACCTAAGAACGCCACCAGTCCTTGACCGTGGTTCGGAGTCGAATCCTAGTCATAGACTCAAAAGTAAAAACTTTGGAAGTCTGTGAATCACTTATGGAGAGCTATTTGTTTATTGAATCATATTTAGACGACATTTTGGATTCAATCACTTTCGCAAGATTAAAAATACTCCATACCTCAATAATTACCCCATGGGATTTAGAACATGCCCTTCAAGACATTTCACAATCAGTGAAGAAAAGTTATTTACCCCTTCATGCAAAAATCTCATCCATTGCTCAATATTTGGATTTGATTGAACTTCAGGCCTTTCAGACCGAATCACGAGTTGTTTTTATTCTGAAAATCCCTCTTGTTGAACCTGAATTATATACTTCCTATCAATTATACCTCATTCCTATCCCTGATAACAGGACTGGACTTTCTCATATTTTACCTACAAACTCAAAATATATAGCGAAAGAAGATGATTCCATGTTGTATTTTACACTTCAAAATTTAGATGATTGTAAAATTTTAGGTCCCAGTTTAAGAATTTGTTCAAATATTTTGCCGTATCCTATAGATAATGATGCTATTTGTGAAGCTCAATTATTTAAATATTCAGTCAAAATACCTAGAACTTGTCAGATGTCTCTTCTTTTGCAAAGGACTATAATGTATTTAATTTGGATCCGAATATCTGGTTAATAACACTATCAGATCCTTTACCATTGACAATAACTTGTTTGAATGTTGAACCATTTACCAAAATTATTCAAAATAATTCAATTTTGAAATTAAAGGCAGATTGTAATGCTTTTGTGGGTAACACCAGAGTACATTCCACGTACGTAACTCTTGAGAAAAATATTACTTATAATAGTAATCCTATTCTGATACCATTTGAATGCTGTAAGCACCTACCTGAAAAATATAATATGCCTGTCCTGAAACCATTGAAATTAAGTAAACTAAACGTTGATGATTTAAATATTGCACAACATAAATTCTGTCAATACTCTGATGATCTTGATAAAATTATAAATGAACCTTTCGTTACGAAACATATTTCTTGGTTTACTTATTTTATTATTGTATTAATTGTCTGTTTGATCATCTTATATGTTTTCTGTAAGTGTAGGAAACATAAATCTGTAAAATAGGAATTATGACATCAAGAGGAGATGATCATCCCCAAAACCTCCAGGCCAACATTCTCCCTGAGAGTCCTTTCCAGGCTCTTTCCTCCAAGAAGACGTCCTAGTATACATCTTGGTGAAGACATTGAAGAAAAAGTCATAGAACTGAATTCCTGTACCAACAGAGTTCACGCCTAAAAGTTGCTGCACCCTTAGCATCAACTTTTTCCAAAAGAAGGGAGTTGTTATATCGAAAAATCACCGTATTCTACGCAGTTATTGGCGACGTAGTATGCAACAATGTTGCAAGGTCAAGAAGGACAGCATAGTCAGCATCCAGACACCTGGGCCCCAAGAAGCATCCAGAACCGTAAACAAGACGCAGTTCTGCATCAGCATTTCCAAACTTATGAAAGGATGTCCCGATCAGAGGAGCGTCACTTCTATTCCCTTAGTCGTCCGTGTATTTTCATAAACGTATTCACCTGTATGGGGTCGGCTTTAGAATAGCCCCATGGTAAATCCTGCCTGTCGTAAGAGGCGACTAAAAGGATAACCGTAGGTGGAAGATGGTCTCATCGCCCGGTGAAATACCACCATATCGACTTTGTGTGCTGTGGAATGGATCATTCCATGTTTCAGTGTTCGGTCGATACTTTCCGGTCTCCCTCTTTCCTTTTCCCCAATTCCTCCTTTATTTTCAGGTGCATCCTAATAGTAATAATGATGAAGTCTCCTAGAGTAAAACACTCCGGAAGCAAAATACCTCTCCATTCGGATTTCCGGGCGAGAGGTACTCGAGGGGACTCAACATTGAAGATTGATTTTTGCAACATCCGCGGACTCAACAAGAACATCAATGACGTCCACCATCACCTACAGACGAAAAACCGGATATTCTGGCTCTAACAGAAACACAAGTAAACTCGTCCACCAACAAGGTCCATGTGCTTTGTCCTGGTTACGAACTCCATTCTCGATTCAGGTTCAAAGGTGGAGTCTGCCTTTACGCTAAGGCTAACCTTTCATGCCAGCATGAAGAGAGTTTGGAACCGAAAGACTTTGATGTGATGTGGTTCAAGCTATCTGATACCAAACTGACTAAGTTCCTCTGCTGCCTTTACCTATCACCTAATGAACCTTCATATAACGACCTCTTTGAGTTTTTATCACTCAAACTGGACTACATTCAGAAGAACCATCCAACAGCTGAAACCATAATCATGGGAGACTTTAATGTACATAACGCTGCCTGGCTCAAATTCTCTAACAAAACAGATGATGCGGGTCGTCAAGCCGAGGCCTTCGCCATCACTCATGGTCTAGAACAACTGGTCGAGCTACCAACCCGCATCCCTGATGTCAACATCCAGTCTGCCAATACACTAGATCTTTTTCTCACCACCAATCCTGACCCGTATAGAATAGAAGTTTGTGCCCCACTTGGAAACTCTGATCACACCCTCATCTCCACAACATGCTCTTTCCATTTACCATCGAGCTGCACAATACCACCCCGTCTCATGTGGCATTACAATTCGGCCGACTGGGAAGGTCTTCGTATCTTTTTCTCAGCGTTTCCATGGAAGAGAGTTTGTTTCTCTTCAGTAGATCCAACACGATGTGCTGAGACAATTTCTGAAATCATCATGTTGGGGATGCAAACCGACATACCGAATACCGAAAGAAGAACATCATCCGATAAGACCTGGTTTAACAGAAACTGCTCTAGAGC